>CM065599.1:2741756-2781521 GCA_033119425.1 Bufotes viridis | reverse complement strand
AACCCAACAACCATAACCCTAACCCACTAACCCTAACCCTAACGCACTAACCCTAACCCTAACCTCCTCTATTGACTTCACATCATGACCTACCACTCTGGGTAGGGTTAACTCTAAGCCCAACCCCAACCATAACCCCAAAGCCAACCCACCATCCCCAACCCACTAACGATAACCCCAACCCAGCTAACCCTAACCGCTAACCGTCCCTCTATTGGACTTACTTCATGATCATACCCACTTCTGGGTAGGGCTAACTCTAACCCTAACCCAAAGCTAACCCACTAACCCCAACCCAACAACCACTAACCCCAACCCACTAACCCTAACCCTAACCCACTAACCCTAACCCTAACCCCTCCTCTATTGGACTTTACATCATGACCTACCCACTTGGGTAGGTTAACTCTAAGCCAAACCCCAACCATAACCCTAAAGCCAACCCACTATCCCTAACCCACTAACTATAACCCTAACCAGCTCAACCCTATCCCTAACCTCCTCTATTGACTTACGCCATGACCTCACCATTCTGGGTAGGGTTAACTCTAAGCCTAACCCTAACCATAACCCTAAAGCTAACCCACTATCCCTAACCCACTAACTATAACCCTAACCCACTAACCCTAACCCTAACCCTCCTCTATTGACTTACGCCATGACCTACCCACTTGGGTAGGGTTAACTCTAACTAACCCTAACCATAACCCTAAAGCTAACCCACAATCCCTAACCCACTAACTATAACCCTAACCCACTAACCCAACCCTAACCCTCCTCTATTGACTTACGTCATGACCTACCCACTTGGGTAGGGTTAACCTAAGCTCAACCCTAACCATAACCCTAAAGCTAACCCACTATCCCTAACCCACTAACTATAACCCTAACCCACTAACCCCAACCCTAACCCTCCTCTATTGACTTACTTCATGACCTACCCACTTGGGTAGGGTTATCTCTAACGCTAACCCTAACCCTAACCCACTAACCCTAACCCTAACCCTCCTCTATTGACTTACGTCATGACCTACCCACTTGGGTAGGGTTAACTCTAAGCCTAACCCTAACCATAACCCTAAAGCTAACCCAATATCCCTAACCCACAAACTATAACCCTAACCCACTAACCCTAACCCTACTCTATTGACTTACGTCATGACCTACCAACTTGGGTAGGGTTAACTCTAACCCTAACCATAACCCTAAAGCTAACCCTAACCGTAACCCACTATCCCTAACCCAATAACCATAACCCTAACCCACTAACCCTAACCCTAACGCACTAACCCTAACCCTCCTCTATTGACTTACATCATGACCTACTCACTTGGGTAGGGTTAACTCTAAGCCTAACCCTAACCATAACCCTAAAGCTAACCCACTATCCCTAACCCACTAACTATAACCCTAACCCACTAACCCTAAATAGTGATGAGCGGCAGGTGCCATATTCGATTTCGACGAAATTCGCGAATATTCGAATGAATATTCGTTTCGTATTCGTCGAAATCGAATATTCGTCATTTTTTCTAGTTATCGCGATTAAAATGCGATTTAAATAATCGCATATTGCGATTTGTACTTAAGGCTACTTTCCTATTGGTTTCATATCTAGAATTAGCGAGGATGACGAATATGACGAATGTATTCGTCATATTCCTCAAAACGAAGATAACGAAGTAGTCTCTACATCTTCGCTTTAGCAACCTATTCGTCAACCTCGCTAATTCTAGCAATCAAATAGGAAGGTTGACTATAGAGATAGTTGTAGAATTGCTATGCGATTTTTTTTTTAATACAATAATTATATTACTTGATATGATAATATTATTATAAGTATTCTATTTATTAAAAAAAAAAAAATCGCATAGCGTAATTTAACACAGCTGTCTGGTAAGTCAACCTTCCTATTTGATTGCTAGAATTAGCAATAGCGAGGTTGACGAATAGGTTGCTAAAACGAAGATGTAGAATACTTCGCTATCTTCGCTTTGAGGAATATGACGAATACATTCGCCATATTCGCCATCCTCGCTAATTCTACCAAGCCAACCATAACTTCTGTGCTCATGGAGCGTCCCCATCACCATGGGAACGCCTCCATATACTAAAATGTACTGTCGGATTTGAGGAATTACGCTGAAATCGCAATGCGATTAATTCAAGTTATATTAATCGCATTGCGATTTCAACTTAGAGCTGGGTTTATAATGGGTCAGCTTGCTAGAATTAACGAAGTTAACGAATATGGAATATAGCAGTAGTGTAGTTGAAATCGCAATGCGATTAATTTAACTTAAAGTATTCGCATTGCGTATTTCAACTTAGCACTGCTAGTGCATAGCTATATATTCCATATTCGCTAATTCTAGCCTATGTAAGATAGCAGTGTTAAGTTGTAATCGCAATGCGATTAATATAACTTGAATTAATCGCATTGCGATTTCAACGTAATTCCTCAAATCCGACAGTACATTTTAGTATATAGAGATTTTCCCATGGAAGGGGACGCTCCATGAGCACGGAAGTCGGCAGAAGCGGCAACGGGCACTGACTGGAGCAGCCAGGAAGCCAGGAATCCTCATGACAGGTAAGAACTACTTTTGGGAAGTGGGAAAGAAAAAAATATAACTAAAAAAAAAAAAAAAAAAAAACGAATATTCGAAATAGCGAATTTATAGCGCTATATTCGAAATATTCGCGAATTAGCGAAGTGCCGATATTCGCTAAAAAAATTCGCTTTTCGAATATTCGCGCTCAACACTAACCCTAACCCTAACCCTCCTCTATTGACTTACTTCATGATCTACCCACTTGGGTAGGGTTATCTCTAACCCTAACCCTAAAGCTAACCCACTATCCCTAACCCGATAACCATAACCCTAACCCACTAACCCTAACCCTAACCCACTAACCCTAACCCTAACCGTCCTCTATTGACTTACGTCATGACCTACCCACTTGGGTAGGGTTAACTCTAACCCTAACCATAACCCTAAAGCTAACCCTAACCATAACCCACTATCCCTAACCCAATAACCATAACCCTAACCCACTAACCCTAACCCTAACGCACTAACCCTAACCCTCCTCTATTGACTTACATCATGAACTACTCACTTGGGTAGGGTTAACTCTAAGCCTAATCCTAACCATAACCCTAAAGCTAACCCACTATCCCTAACCCACTAACGATAACCCTAACCAGCTAACCCTAAACGTAACCGTCCTCTATTGACTTACGTCATGACCTACCCACTTGGGTAGGGTTAACTCTAAGCCTAACCCTAACCATAACCCTAAAGCTAACCCACTATCCCTAACCCACTAACTATAACCCTAACGCACTAACCCTAACCCTAACCCTCCTATTGACTTACATCATGACCTACTCACTTGGGTAGGGTTAACTCTAAGCCTAACCCTAACCATAACCCTAAAGCTAACCCACTATCCCTAACCCACTAACTATAACTCTAACCAGCTAACCCTAACCCTAACCCTCCTCTATTGACTTACGTCATGACCTACCCACTTGGGTAGGGTTTACTCTAAGCCTAACCCTAACCATAACACTAAAGCTAACCCACTATCCCTAACCCACTAACTATAACCCTAACCCACTAACCCTAACCCTAACCCTCCTCTATTGACTTACGTCATGACCTACCCACTTGGGTAGGGTTAACTTTAACCCTAACCATAACCCTAAAGCTAACCCACTAACCCTATCCCACTAACTATAACCCTAACCCACTAACCCTAAACCCTAACCCTCCTCTATTGACTTACGTCATGACCTACCCACTCTGGGTAGGGTTAACTCTAAGCCTAACCCTAACCATAACCCTAAAGCTAACCCACTATCCCTAACCCACTAACTATAACCCTAACCCACTAACCCTAACCCTAACCCTCCTCTATTGACTTACTTCATGACCTACCCACTTGGGTAGGGTTATCTCTAACCCTAACCCTAAAGCTAACCCACTATCCCTAACCCACTAACCCTAACCCACTAACCCTAACCCTAACCCACTAACCCTAACCCTAACTCCTCCTCTATTGACTTACGTCATGACCTACCCACTCTGGGTAGGGTTAACTCTAAGCCTAACCCTAACCATAACCCTAAAGCTAACCCACGATCCCTAACCCACTAACTATGACCCTAACCAGCTAACCCTATCCCTAACCCTCCTCTATTGACTTACGTCATGACCTACCCACTTGGGTAGGGTTAACTCTAAGCCTAAGCCTAACCATAACCCTAAAGCTAACCCACTAAACCTAACCCACTAACTATAACCCTAACCCACTAACCCTAACCCTAACCCTCCTCTATTGACTTACGTCATGACCTACCCACTTGGGTAGGGTTAACTCTAACCCTAACCATAACCCTAAAGCTAACCCTAACCCTAACCCACTAACCATAACCCTAACCCACTAACCCTAACCCTAACCCTCCTCTATTGACTTACGTCATGACCTACCCACTTGGGTAGGGTTAACTCTAAGCCTAAGCCTAACCATAACCCTAAAGCTAACCCACTATCCCTAACCCACTAACTATAACCCTAACCCACTAACCCTAACCCTAACCCTCCTCTATTGACTTACTTCATGACCTACCCACTCTGGGTAGGGTTATCTCTAACCCTAACCCTAAAGCTAACCCACTATCCCTAACCCAATAACCATAACCCTAACCCACTAACCCTAACCCTAACCCACTAACCCTAACCCTAACCCTCCTCTATTGACTTACGTCATGACCTACCCACTTGGGTAGGGTTAACTCTAAGCCTAACCCTAACCATAACCCTAAAGCTAACCCACGATCCCTAACCCACTAACTATAACCCTAACCAGCTAACCCTAACCCTAACCCTCCTCTATTGACTTACGTCATGACCTACCCACTCTGGGTAGGGTTAACTCTAAGCCTAACCCTAACCATAACCCTAAAGCTAACCCACTAATCCCTAACCCACTAACTATAACCCTAACCCACTAACCCTAACCCTAACCCTCCTCTATTGACTTACGTCATGACCTACCCACTTGGGTAGGGCTAACTCCTAACCCTAACCATAACCCTAAAGCTAACCCACTATCCCTAACCCACTAACCATAACCCTAACCCACTAACCCTAACCCTAACCCTCCTCTATTGACTTACGTCATGACCTACCCACTTGGGTAGGGTTAACTCTAAGCCTAACCCTAACCATAACCCTAAAGCTAACCCACTATCCCTAACCCACTAACTATAACCCTAACCCACTAACCCTAACCCTAACCCTCCTCTATTGACTTACGTCATGACCTACCCACTCTGGGTAGGGTTAACTCTAAGCCTAACCCTAACCATAACCCTAAAGCTAACCCACTATCCCTAACCCACTAACTATAACCCTAACCCACTAACCCTAACCCTAACCCTCCTCTATTGACTTACGTCATGACCTACCCATTCTGGGTAGGGTTAACTCTAACCCTAACCCTAACCATAACCCTAATAGCCCTAACCCAATAACCATAACCCTAACCCACTAACCATAACCCTAACCCACTAACCCTAACTCTAACCCTCCTCTATTGACTTACGTCATGACCTACCAACTTGGGTAGGGTTAACTCTAACCCTAACCATAACCCTAAAGCTAACCCTAACCGTAACCCACTATCCCTAACCCAATAACCATAACCCTAACCCACTAACCCTAACCCTAACGCACTAACCCTAACCCTAACCCTCCTCTATTGACTTACATCATGACCTACTCACTTGGGTAGGGGTAACTCTAAGCCTAACCCTAACCATAACCCTAAAGCTAACCCACTATCCCTAACCCACTAACTATAACCCTAACCGCTAACCCTAACCCTAACCCTCCTCTATTGACTTACGTCATGACCTACCCACTTGGGTAGGGTTAACTCTAAGCCTAACCCTAACCATAACCCTAAAGCTAACCCACTATCCCTAACCCACTAACTATAACCCTAACCCACTAACCCTAACCCTAACCCTCCTCTATTGACTTACGTCATGACCTACCCACTTGGGTAGGGTTAACTCTAAGCCTAACCCTAACCATAACCCTAAAGCTAACCCACTATCCCTAACCCACTAACTATAACTCTAACCAGCTAACCCTAACCCTAACCCTCCTCTATTGACTTACGTCATGACCTACCCACTTGGGTAGGGTTAACTCTAAGCCTAACCCTAACCAAAACCCTAAAGCTAACCCACTATCCCTAACCCACTAACTATAACCCTAACCCACTAACCCTAACCCTAACCCTCCTCTATTGACTTACGCCATGACCTACCCACTTGGGTAGGGTTAACTCTAACCCTAACCATAACCCTAAAGCTAACCCACTAAACCTAACCCACTAACTATAACCCTAACCCACTAACCCTAACCCTAACCCTCCTCTATTGACTTACGTCATGACCTACCCACTTGGGTAGGGTTAACTCTAAGCCTAACCCTAACCATAACCCTAAAGCTAACCCACTAAACCTAACCCACTAACTATAACCCTAACCCACTAACCCTAACCCTCCTCTATTGACTTACGTCATGACCTACCCACTTGGGTAGGGTTAACTCTAACCATAACCCTAAAGCTAACCCACTATCCCTAACCCACTAACTATAACCCTAACCCACTAACCCTAACCCTAACCCACTAACCCTTTCCCTAACCCTCCTCTATTGACTTACGTCATGACCTACCCACTTGGGTAGGGTTAACTCTAAGCCTAACCCTAACCATAACCCTAAAGCTAACCCATGATCCCTAACCCACTAACTATAACCCTAACCAGCTAACCCTATCCCTAACCCTCCTCTATTGACTTACGTCATGACCTACCCACTTGGGTAGGGTTAACTCTAAGCCTAACCCTAACCATAACCCTAAAGCTAACCCACTATCCCTAACCCACTAACTATAACCCTAACCCACTAACCCTAACCCTCCTCTATTGACTTACGTCATGACCTACCCACTTGGGTAGGGTTAACTCTAACCCTAACCATAACCCTAAAGCTAACCCTAACCCTAACCCACTAACCATAACCCTAACCCACTAACGCTAACCCTAACCCTCCTCTATTGACTTACGTCATGACCTACCCACTTGGGTAGGGTTAACTCTAAGCCTAACCCTAACCATAACCCTAAAGCTAACCCACTATCCCTAACCCACTAACTATAACCCTAACCCACTAACCCTAACCCTAACCCTCCTCTATTGACTTACTTCATGACCTACCCACTTGGGTAGGGTTATCTCTAACCCTAACCCTAAAGCTAACCCACTATCCCTAACCCAATAACCATAACCCTAACCCACTAACCCTAACCCTAACCCACTAACCCTAACCCTAACCCTCCTCTATTGACTTACATCATGAACTACTCACTTGGGTAGAGTTAACTCTAAGCCTAACCCTAACCATAACCCTAAAGCTAACCCACTATCCCTAACCCACTAACTATAACCCTAACCAGCTAACCCTAAACCTAACCCTCCTCTATTGACTTACGTCATGACCTACCCACTTGGGTAGGGTTAACTCTAAGCCTAACCCTAACCATAACCCTAAAGCTAACCCACTATCCCTAACCCACTAACTATAACCCTAACCCACTAACCCTAACCCTAACCCTCCTCTATTGACTTACGTCATGACCTACCCACTTGGGTAGGGTTAACCCTAACCCTAACCATAACCCTAAAGCTAACCCTAACCCTAACCCACTAACGATAACCCTAACCCACTAACCCTAACCCTAACCCTCCTCTATTAACTTATGTCATGACCTACCCACTTGGGTAGGGTTAACTCTAAGCCTAACCCTAACCATAACCCTAAAGCTAACCCACTATCCCTAACCCACTAACTATAACCCTAACCCACTAACCCTAACCCTAACCCTCCTCTATTGACTTACGTCATGACCTACCCACTTGGGTAGGGTTAACTCTAAGCCTAACCCTAACCATAACCCTAAAGCTAACCCACTATCCCTAACCCACTAACTATAACCCTAACCAGCTAACCCTAACCCTAACCCTCCTCTATTGACTTACGTCATGACCTACCCACTTGGGTAGGGTTAACTCTAAGCCTAACCCTAACCATAACCCTAAAGCTAACCCACTATCCCTAACCCACTAACTATAACCCTAACCCACTAACCCTAACCCTCCTCTATTGACTTACGTCATGACCTACCCACTTGGGTAGGGTTAACTCTAACCCTAACCATAACCCTAAAGCTAACCCTAACCCTATCCCACTAACTATAACCCTAACCCACTAACCCTAACCCTAACCCTCCTCTATTGACTTACGTCATGACCTACCCACTTGGGTAGGGTTAACTCTAAGCCAAACCCTAACCATAACCCTAAAGCTAACCCTATCCCTAACCCACTAACTATAACCCTAACCCACTAACCCTAACCCTAACCCTCCTCTATTGACTTACGTCATGACCTACCCACTTGGGTAGGGTTAACTCTAAGCCTAACCCTAACCATAACCCTAAAGCTAACCCACTATACCTAACCCACTAACTATAACCCTAACCCACTAACCCTAACCCTAACCCTCCTCTATTGACTTACGTCATGACCTACCCACTTGGGTAGGGTTAACTCTAAGCCTAACCCTAACCATAACCCTAAAGCTAACCCACGATCCCTAACCCACTAACTATGACCCTAACCAGCTAACCCTAACCCTAACCCTCCTCTATTGACTTACGTCATGACCTACCCACTTGGGTAGGGTTAACTCTAAGTCTAAGCCTAACCATAACCCTAAAGCTAACCCACTATCCCTAACCCACTAACTATAACCCTAACCCACTAACCCTAACCCTAACCCTCCTCTATTGACTTACGTCATGACCTACCCACTTGGGTAGGGTTAACTCTAACCCTAACCATAACCCTAAAGCTAACCCTAACCCTAACCCACTAACCATAACCCTAACCCACTAACCCTAACCCTAACCTCCTCTATTGACTTACGTCATGACCTACCCACTTGGGTAGGGTTAACTCTAAGCCTAACCCTAACCATAACCCTAAAGCTAACCCACTATCCCTAACCCACTAACTATAACCCTAACCCACTAACCCTAACCCTAACCCTCCTCTATTGACTTACTTCATGACCTACCCACTCTGGGTAGGGTTATCTCTAACCCTAACCCTAAAGCTAACCCACTATCCCTAACCCAATAACCATAACCCTAACCCACTAACCCTAACCCTAACCCACTAACCCTAACCCTAACCCTCCTCTATTGACTTACGTCATGACCTACCCACTCTGGGTAGGGTTAACTCTAAGCCTAACCCTAACCATAACCCTAAAGCTAACCCACTATCCCTAACCCACTAACTATAACCCTAACCCAGCTAACCCTAACCCTAACCCTCCTCTATTGACTTACGTCATGACCTACCCACTCTGGGTAGGGTTAACTCTAACCCTAACCATAACCCTAAAGCTAACCCACTAACCCTAACCCACTAACCATAACCCTAACCCACTAACCCTAACCCTAACCCTCCTCTATTGACTTACGTCATGACCTACCCACTCTGGGTAGGGTTAACTCTAAGCCTAACCCTAACCATAACCCTAAAGCTAACCCACTATCCCTAACCCACTAACTATAACCCTAACCCACTAACCCTAACCCTAACCCTCCTCTATTGACTTACGTCATGACCTACCCACTCTGGGTAGGGTTAACTCTAACCCTAACCATAACCCTAAAGCTAACCCACTAACCCTAACCCACTAACCATAACCCTAACCCACTAACCCTAACCCTAACCCTCCTCTATTGACTTACGTCATGACCTACCCACTCTGGGTAGGGTTAACTCTAAGCCTAACCCTAACCATAACCCTAAAGCTAACCCACTATCCCTAACCCACTAACTATAACCCTAACCCACTAACCCTAACCCTAACCCTCCTCTATTGACTTACGCCATGACCTACCCACTTGGGTAGGGTTAACTCTAACCCTAACCCTAAAGCTAACCCACTATCCCTAACCCAATAACCATAACCCTAACCCACTAACCCTAACCCTAACCCACTAACCCTAACCCTAACCCTCCTCTATTGACTTACGTCATGACCTACCCACTTGGGTAGGGTTAACTCTAAGCCTAACCCTAACCATAACCCTAAAGCTAACCCACTATCCCTAACCCACTAACTATAACCCTAACCCAGCTAACCCTAACCCTAACCCTCCTCTATTGACTTACGTCATGACCTACCCACTCTGGGTAGGGTTAACTCTAAGCCTAACCCTAACCATAACCCTAAAGCTAACCCACTATCCCTAACCCACTAACTATAACCCTAACCCACTAACCCTAACCCTAACCCTCCTCTATTGACTTACTTCATGACCTACCCACTTGGGTAGGGTTATCTCTAACCCTAACCCTAAAGCTAACCCACTATCCCTAACCCAATAACCATAACCCTAACCCACTAACCCTAACCCTAACCCACTAACCCTAACCCTAACCCTCCTCTATTGACTTACGTCATGACCTACCCACTTGGGTAGGGTTAACTCTAAGCCTAACCCTAACCATAACCCTAAAGCTAACCCACGATCCCTAACCCACTAACTATAACCCTAACCCAGCTAACCCTAACCCTAACCCTCCTCTATTGACTTACGTCATGACCTACCCACTCTGGGTAGGGTTAACTCTAAGCCTAACCCTAACCATAACCCTAAAGCTAACCCACTATCCCTAACCCACTAACTATAACCCTAACCAGCTAACCCTAACCCTAACCCTCCTCTATTGACTTACGCCATGACCTACCCACTTGGGTAGGGTTAACTCTAAGCCTAACCCTAACCATAACCCTAAAGCTAACCCACTATCCCTAACCCACTAACTATAACCCTAACCCACTAACCCTAACCCTAACCCTCCTCTATTGACTTACGTCATGACCTACCCACTTGGGTAGGGTTAACTCTAACCCTAACCATAACCCTAAAGCTAACCCCTAACCCTATACCCACTAACCATAACCCTAACCCACTAACCCTAACCCTAACCCTCCTCTATTGACTTACGTCATGACCTACCCACTTGGGTAGGGTTAACTCTAAGCCTAACCCTAACCATAACCCTAAAGCTAACCCACTATCCCTAACCCACTAACTATAACCCTAACCCACTAACCCTAACCCTAACCCTCCTCTATTGACTTACTTCATGACCTACCCACTTGGGTAGGGTTATCTCTAACCCTAACCCTAAAGCTAACCCACTATCCCTAACCCAATAACCATAACCCTAACCCACTAACCCTAACCCTAACCCACTAACCCTAACCCTAACCCTCCTCTATTGACTTACGTCATGACCTACCCACTTGGGTAGGGTTAACTCTAAGCCTAACCCTAACCATAACCCTAAAGCTAACCCACTATCCCTAACCCACTAACTATAACCCTAACCCAGCTAACCCTAACCCTAACCCTCCTCTATTGACTTACGTCATGACCTACCCACTTGGGTAGGGTTAACTCTAACCCTAACCATAACCCTAAAGCTAACCCACTAACCCTAACCCACTAACCATAACCCTAACCCACTAACCCTAACCCTAACCCTCCTCTATTGACTTACGCCATGACCTACCCACTTGGGTAGGGTTAACTCTAAGCCTAACCCTAACCATAACCCTAAAGCTAACCCACTATCCCTAACCCACTAACTATAACCCTAACCCACTAACCCTAACCCTAACCCTCCTCTATTGACTTACGTCATGACCTACCCACTCTGGGTAGGGTTAACTCTAACCCTAACCATAACCCTAAAGCTAACCCTAACCCTAACCCACTAACCATAACCCTAACCCACTAACCCTAACCCTAACCCTCCTCTATTGACTTACGCCATGACCTACCCACTTGGGTAGGGTTAACTCTAAGCCTAACCCTAACCATAACCCTAAAGCTAACCCACTATCCCTAACCCACTAACTATAACCCTAACCCACTAACCCTAACCCTAACCCTCCTCTATTGACTTACGTCATGACCTACCCACTTGGGTAGGGTTATCTCTAACCCTAACCCTAAAGCTAACCCACTATCCCTAACCCAATAACCATAACCCTAACCCACTAACTCTAACCCTAACCCACTAACCCTAACCCTAACCCTCCTCTATTGACTTACGTCATGACCTACCCACTTGGGTAGGGTTAACTCTAAGCCTAACCCTAACCATAACCCTAAAGCTAACCCACGATCCCTAACCCACTAACTATAACCCTAACCAGCTAACCCTATCCCTAACCCTCCTCTATTGAATTACGTCATGACCTACCCTCTTGGGTAGGGTTAACTCTAAGCCTAACCCTAACCATAACCCTAAAGCTAACCCACTATCCCTAACCCACTAACTATAACCCTAACCCACTAACCCTAACCCTAACCCTCCTCTATTGACTTACGTCATGACCTACCCACTTGGGTAGGGTTAACTCTAACCCTAACCATAACCCTAAAGCTAACCCTAACCCTAACCCACTAACCATAACCCTAACCCACTAACCCTAACCCTAACCCTCCTCTATTGACTTACGTCATGACCTACCCACTCTGGGTAGGGTTAACTCTAAGCCTAACCCTAACCATAACCCTAAAGCTAACCCACTATCCCTAACCCACTAACTATAACCCTAACCCACTAACCCTAACCCTAACCCTCCTCTATTGACTTACTTCATGACCTACCCACTTGGGTAGGGTTATCTCTAACCCTAACCCTAAAGCTAACCCACTATCCCTAACCCAATAACCATAACCCTAACCCACTAACCCTAACCCTAACCCTCCTCTATTGACTCACGTCATGACCTACCCACTTGGGTAGGGTTAACTCTAAGCCTAACCCTAACCATAACCCTAAAGCTAACCCACGATCCCTAACCCACTAACTATAACCCTAACCCACTAACCCTATCCCTAACCCTCCTCTATTGACTTACGTCATGACCTACCCACTTGGGTAGGGTTAACTCTAACCCTAACCATAACCCTAAAGCTAACCCTAACCCTATCCCACTAACTATAACCCTAACCCACTAACCCTAACCCTCCTCTATTGACTTACGTCATGACCTACCCACTTGGGTAGGGTTAACACTAAGCCTAACCCTAACCATAACCGTAAAGCTCACCCACTATCCCTAACCCACTAACTATAAGCCTAACCCACTAACCCTAACCCTCCTCTATTGACTTACTTCATGACCTACCCACTTGGGTAGGGTTATCTCTAACGCTAACCCTAACCCTAACCCACTAACCCTAACCCTAACCCTCCTCTATTGACTTACGTCATGACCTACCCACTTGGGTAGGGTTAACTCTAAGCCTAACCCTAACCATAACCCTAAAGCTAACCAAATATCCCTAACCCACTAACTATAACCCTAACCCACTAACCCTAACTCTAACCCTCCTCTATTGACTTACGTCATGACCTACTAACTTGGGTAGGGTTAACTCTAACCCTAACTATAACCCTAAAGCTAACCCTAACCGTAACCCACTATCCCTAACCCAATAACCATAACCCTAACCCACTAACCCTAACCCTAACGCACTAACCCTAACCCTAACCCTCCTCTATTGACTTACGTCATGACCTACTCACTTGGGTAGGGGTAACTCTAAGCCTAACCCTAACCATAACCCTAAAGCTAACCCACTATCCCTAACCCACTAACTATAACCCTAACCCACTAACCCTAACCCTAACCCTCCTCTATTGACTTACTTCATGACCTACCCACTTGGGTAGGGTTATCTCTAACCCTAACCCTAAAGCTAACCCACTATCCCTAACCCAATAACCATAACCCTAACCCACTAACCCTAACCCTAACCCACTAACCCTAACCCTAACCCTCCTCTATTGACTTACGTCATGACCTACCCACTTGGGTAGGGTTAACTCTAAGCCTAACCCTAACCATAACCCTAAAGCTAACCCACTATCCCTAACCCACTAACTATAACCCTAACCCACTAACCCTAACCCTAACCCTCCTCTATTGACTTACGTCATGACCTACCCACTTGGGTAGGGTTAACTCTAAGCCTAACCCTAACCATAACCCTAAAGCTAACCCACTATCCCTAACCCACTAACTATAACCCTAACCCACTAACCCTAACCCTAACCCTCCTCTATTGACTTACTTCATGACCTACCCACTTGGGTAGGGTTATCTCTAACCCTAACCCTAAAGCTAACCCACTATCCCTAACCCAATAACCATAACCCTAACCCACTAACCCTAACCCTAACCCACTAACCCTAACCCTAACCCTCCTCTATTGACTTACGTCATGACCTACCCACTTGGGTAGGGTTAACTCTAAGCCTAACCCTAACCATAACCCTAAAGCTAACCCACGATCCCTAACCCACTAACTATAACCCTAACCAGCTAACCCTAACCCTAACCCTCCTCTATTGACTTACGTCATGACCTACCCACTTGGGTAGGGTTAACTCTAAGCCTAACCCTAACCATAACCCTAAAGCTAACCCACTATCCCTAACCCACTAACTATAACCCTAACCCACTAACCCTAACCCTAACCCTCCTCTATTGACTTACGTCATGACCTACCCACTTGGGTAGGGTTAACTCTAACCCTAACCATAACCCTAAAGCTAACCCTAACCCTAACCCACTAACCATAACCCTAACCCACTAACCCTAACCCTAACCCTCCTCTATTGACTTACGTCATGACCTACCCACTTGGGTAGGGTTAACTCTAAGCCTAACCCTAACCATAACCCTAAAGCTAACCCACTATCCCTAACCCACTAACTATAACCCTAACCCACTAACCCTAACCCTAACCCTCCTCTATTGACTTACTTCATGACCTACCCACTTGGGTAGGGTTATCTCTAACCCTAACCCTAAAGCTAACCCACTATCCCTAACCCAATAACCATAACCCTAACCCACTAACCCTAACCCTAACCCACTAACCCTAACCCTAACCCTCCTCTATTGACTTACGTCATGACCTACTCACTTGGGTAGGGTTAACTCTAAGCCTAACCCTAACCATAACCCTAAAGCTAACCCACTATCCCTAACCCACTAACTATAACCCTAACCCACTAACCCTAACCCTAACCCTCCTCTATTGACTTACGTCATGACCTACCAACTTGGGTAGGGTTAACTCTAAGCCTAACCCTAACCAGCTAACCCTAAAGCTAACCCACTATCCCTAACCCACTAACCATAACCCTAACCCACTAACCCTAACCCTAACCCTCCTCTATTGACTTACGTCATGACCTACCCACTTGGGTAGGGTTAATCTCTAACCCTAACCATAACCCTAAAGCTAACCCACTATCCCTAACCCACTAACCATAACCCTAACCCACTAACCCTAACCCTAACCCTCCTCTATTGACTTACATCATGACCTACCCACTTGGGTAGGGTTAACTCTAAGCCTAACCCTAACCATAACCCTAAAGCTAACCCACTATCCTTAACCCACTAACTATAACCCTAACCCACTAACCCTAACTCTAACCCTCCTCTATTGACTTACGTCATGACCTACCCACTTGGGTAGGGTTAATTCTAACCCTAACCATAACCCTAAAGCTAACCCTAACCCTAACCCACTATCCCTAACCCAATAACCATAACCCTAACCCACTAACCCTAACCCTAACCCACTAACCCTAACCCTAACCCTCCTCTATTGACTTACGTCATGACCTACCCACTTGGGTAGGGTTAACTCTAAGCCTAACCCTAACCATAACCCTAATGCTAACCCACGATCCCTAACCCACTAACTATAACCCTAACCAGCTAACCCTATCCCTAACCCTCCTCTATTGACTTACGTCATGACCTACCCACTTGGGTAGGGTTAACTCTAAGCCTAACACTAACCATAACCCTAAAGCTAACCCACTATCCATAACCCACTAACTATAACCCTAACCCACTAACCCTAACCCTCCTCTATTGACTTACGTCATGACCTTCCCACTTGGGTAGGGTTACCTCTAACCCTAACCATAACCCTAAAGCTAACCCTAACCCTAACCCACTAACCATAACCCTAACCCACTAACCCTAACCCTAACCCTCCTCTATTGACTTACGTCATGACCTACCCACTTGGGTAGGGTTAACTCTAAGCCTAACACTAACCATAACCGTAAAGCTCACCCACTATCCCTAACCCACTGACTATAACCCTAACCCACTAACCCTAACCCTAACCCTCCTCTATTGACTTACTTCATGACCTAACCACTTGGGTAGGGTTATCTCTAACCCTAACCCTAACCCTAACCCACTAACCCTAACCCTAACCCTCCTCTATTGACTTACGTCATGACCTACCCACTTGGGTAGGGTTAACTCTAAGCCTAACCCTAACCATAACCCTAAAGCTAACCCAATATCCCTAACCCACTAACTATAACCCTAACCCACTAACCCTAACTCTAACCCTCCTCTATTGACTTACGTCATGACCTACCAACTTGGGTAGGGTTAACTCTAACCCTAACCATAACCCTAAAGCTAACCCTAACCGTAACCCACTATCCCTAACCCAATAACCATAACCCTAACCCACTAACCCTAACCCTAACGCACTAACCCTAACCCTAACCCTCCTCTATTGACTTACGTCATGACCTACTCACTTGGGTAGGGTTAACTCTAAGCCTAACCCTAACCATAACCCTAAAGCTAACCCACTATCTCTAACCCACTAACTATAACCCTAACCCACTATCTCTAACCCTAACCCTCCTCTATTGACTTACTTCATGACCTACCCACTTGGGTAGGGTTATCTCTAACCCTAACCCAAAAGCTAACCCAATAACCATAACCCTAACCCACTAACCCTAACCCACTAACCCTAACCCTCCTCTATTGACTTACATCATGACCTACCCACTTGGGTAGGGTTAACTCTAACCCTAACCCTAACCATAACCCTAAAGCTAACCCACGATCCCTAACCCACTAACTATAACCCTAACCCGCTAACCCTAACCCTAACCCTCCTCTATTGACTTACTTCATGACCTACCCACTTGGGTAGGGTTAACTCTAACCCTAACCCTAACCATAACCCTAAAGCTAACCCACTATCCCTAACCCACTAACTATAACCCTAACCCACTAACCCTAACCCTAACCCTCCTCTATTGACTTACGTCATGACCTACCCACTTGGGTAGGGTTAACTCTAACCCTAACCATAACCCTAAAGCTAACCCACTAATCCCTAACCCACTAACCATAACCCTAACCCACTAACCCTAACCCTAACCCTCCTCTATTGACTTACGTCATGACCTACTCACTTGGGTAGGGTTAACTCTAAGCCTAACCCTAACCATAACCCTAAAGCTAACCCACTATCCCTAACCCACTAACTATAACCCTAACCCACTAACCCTAACCCTAACCCTCCTCTATTGACTTACTTCATGACCTACCCACTCTGGGTAGGGTTATCTCTAACCCTAACCCTAAAGCTAACCCACTATCCCTAACCCAATAACCATAACCCTAACCCACTAACCCTAACCCTAACCCACTAACCCTAACCCTAACCCTCCTCTATTGACTTACGTCATGACCTACCCACTCTGGGTAGGGTTAACTCTAAGCCTAACCCTAACCATAACCCTAAAGCTAACCCACTATCCCTAACCCACTAACTATAACCCTAACCCACTAACCCTAACCCTAACCCTCCTCTATTGACTTACGCCATGACCTACCCACTTGGGTAGGGTTAACTCTAACCCTAACCATAACCCTAAAGCTAACCCACTAACCCTAACCCACTAACTATAACCCTAACCCACTAACCCTAACCCTAACCCTCCTCTATTGACTTACGTCATGACCTACCCACTTGGGTAGGGTTAACTCTAAGCCTAACCCTAACCATAACCCTAAAGCTAACCCACTATCCCTAACCCACTAACTATAACCCTAACCCACTAACCCTAACCCTAACCCTCCTCTATTGACTTACGTCATGACCTACCCACTTGGGTAGGGTTATCTCTAACCCTAACCCTAAAGCTAACCCACTATCCCTAACCCAATAACCATAACCCTAACCCACTAACCCTAACCCTAACCCACTAACCCTAACCCTAACCCTCCTCTATTGACTTACGTCATGACCTACCCACTTGGGTAGGGTTAACTCTAAGCCTAACCCTAACCATAACCCTAAAGCTAACCCACTATCCCTAACCCACTAACTATAACCCTAACCCACTAACCCTAACCCTAACCCTCCTCTATTGACTTACGTCATGACCTACCCACTTGGGTAGGGTTAACTCTAAGCCTAACCCTAACCATAACCCTAAAGCTAACCCACTATCCCTAACCCACTAACTATAACCCTAACCCACTAACCCTAACCCTAACCCTCCTCTATTGACTTACGTCATGACCTACCCACTTGGGTAGGGTTAACTCTAAGCCTAACCCTAACCATAACCCTAAAGCTAACCCACTATCCCTAACCCACTAACTATAACCCTAACCCACTAACCCTAACCCTAACCCTCCTCTATTGACTTACGTCATGACCTACCCACTCTGGGTAGGGTTAACTCTAAGCCTAACCCTAACCATAACCCTAAAGCTAACCCACTATCCCTAACCCACTAACTATAACCCTAACCCACTAACCCTAACCCTAACCCTCCTCTATTGACTTACTTCATGACCTACCCACTTGGGTAGGGTTATCTCTAACCCTAACCCTAAAGCTAACCCACTATCCCTAACCCAATAACCATAACCCTAACCCACTAACCCTAACCCTAACCCACTAACCCTAACCCTAACCCTCCTCTATTGACTTACGTCATGACCTACCCACTTGGGTAGGGTTAACTCTAAGCCTAACCCTAACCATAACCCTAAAGCTAACCCACGATCCCTAACCCACTAACTATAACCCTAACCAGCTAACCCTAACCCTAACCCTCCTCTATTGACTTACGTCATGACCTACCCACTTGGGTAGGGTTAACTCTAAGCCTAACCCTAACCATAACCCTAAAGCTAACCCACTATCCCTAACCCACTAACTATAACCCTAACCCACTAACCCTAACCCTAACCCTCCTCTATTGACTTACGTCATGACTCTACCCACTTGGGTAGGGTTAACTCTAACCCTAACCATAACCCTAAAGCTAACCCTAACCCTAACCCACTAACCATAACCCTAACCCACTAACCCTAACCCTAACCCTCCTCTATTGACTTACGCCATGACCTACCCACTTGGGTAGGGTTAACTCTAAGCCTAACCCTAACCATAACCCTAAAGCTAACCCACTATCCCTAACCCACTAACTATAACCCTAACCCACTAACCCTAACCCTAACCCTCCTCTATTGACTTACTTCATGACCTACCCATTCTGGGTAGGGTTATCTCTAACCCTAACCCTAAAGCTAACCCACTATCCCTAACCCAATAACCATAACCCTAACCCACTAACCCTAACCCTAACCCACTAACCCTAACCCTAACCCTCCTCTATTGACTTACGTCATGACCTACTCACTTGGGTAGGGTTAACTCTAAGCCTAACCCTAACCATAACCCTAAAGCTAACCCACTATCCCTAACCCACTAACTATAACCCTAACCCACTAACCCTAACCCTAACCCTCCTCTATTGACTTACGTCATGACCTACCAACTTGGGTAGGGTTAACTCTAACCCTAACCATAACCCTAAAGCTAAACCTAACCCTAACCCACTATCCCTAACCCAATAACCATAACCCTAACCCACCCTAACCCTAACCCTAACCCTAACCCTCCTCTATTGACTTACGTCATGACCTACCCACTTGGGTAGGGTTAACTCTAACCCTAACCCTAACCATAACCCTAAAGCTAACCCATAACCCTAACCCACTAACCATAACCCTAACCCACTAACCCTAACCCTAACCCTCCTCTATTGACTTACGTCATGACCTACTCACTTGGGTAGGGTTAACTCTAAGCCTAACCCTAACCATAACCCTAAAGCTAACCCACTATCCCTAACCCACTAACTATAACCCTAACCCACTAACCCTAACCCTAACCCTCCTCTATTGACTTACGTCATGACCTACCAACTTGGGTAGGGTTAACTCTAACCCTAACCATAACCCTAAAGCTAACCTAACCCTAACCCACTATCCCTAACCCAATAACCATAACCATAACCCACTAACCCTAACCCTAACCCACTAACCCTAACCCTAACCTCCTCTATTGACTTACGTCATGACCTACCCACTTGGGTAGGGTTAACTCTAAGCCTAACCCTAACCATAACCCTAAAGCTAACCCACTATCCCTAACCCACTAACTATAACCCTAACCCAGCTAACCCTATCCCTAACCCTCCTCTATTGACTTACGTCATGACCTACCCACTTGGGTAGGGTTAACTCTAAGCCTAACCCTAACCATAACCCTAAAGCTAACCCACTATCCCTAACCCACTAACTATAACCCTAACCCACTAACCCTAACCCTAACCCTCCTCTATTGACTTACGTCATGACCTACCCACTTGGGTAGGGTTAACTCTAACCCTAACCATAACCCTAAAGCTAACCCTAACCCTAACCCACTAACCATAACCCTAACCCACTAACCCTAACCCTAACCCTCCTCTATTGACTTACGTCATGACCTACCCACTTGGGTAGGGTTAACTCTAAGCCTAACCCTAACCATAACCCTAAAGCTAACCCACTATCCCTAACCCACTAACTATAACCCTAACCCACTAACCCTAACCCTAACCCTCCTCTATTGACTTACTTCATGACCTACCCACTTGGGTAGGGTTATCTCTAACGCTAACCCTAACCCTACTAACCCACTAACCTCCTAACCCTAACCCTCCTCTATTGACTTACGTCATGACCTACCCACTTGGGTAGGGTTAACTCTAAGCCTAACCCTAACCATAACCCTAAAGCTAACCCAATATCCCTAACCCACTAACTATAACCCTAACCCACTAACCCTAACCCTAACCCTACTCTATTGACTTACGTCATGACCTACCAACTTGGGTAGGGTTAACTCTAACCCTAACCATAACCCTAAAGCTAACCCTAACCGTAACCCACTATCCCTAACCCAACTAACCATAACCCTAACCCACCTAACCCTAACCCTAACCCTCCTCTATTGACTTACGTCATGACCTACTCACTTGGGTAGGGTTAACTCTAAGCCTAACCCTAACCATAACCCTAAAGCTAACCCACTATCCCTAACCCACTAACTATAACCCTAACCCACTAACCCTAATCCTAACCCTCCTCTATTGACTTACTTCATGACCTACCCACTTGGGTAGGGTTATCTCTAACCCTAACCCTAAAGCTAACCCACTATCCCTAACCCAATAACCATAACCCTAACCCACTAACCCTAACCCTAACCCACTAACCCTAACCCTAACCCTCCTCTATTGACTTACGCCATGACCTACCCACTTGGGTAGGGTTAACTCTAAGCCTAACCCTAACCATAACCCTAAAGCTAACCCACTATCCCTAACCCACTAACTATAACCCTAACCCACTAACCCTAACCCTAACCCTCCTCTATTGACTTACGTCATGACCTACCCACTTGGGTAGGGTTAACTCTAACACTTACCATAACCCTAAAGCTAACCCACTATCCCTAACCCACTAACTATAACCCTAAACCACTAACCCTAACCCTCCTCTATTGACTTACGTCATGACCTACCCACTTGGGTAGGGTTAACTCTAAGCCTAACCCTAACCATAACCCTAAAGCTAACCCACTATCCCTAACCCACTAACTATAACCCTAACCCACTAACCCTAACCCTAACCCTCCTCTATTGACTTACGTCATGACCTACCCACTTGGGTAGGGTTAACTCTAAGCCTAACCCTAACCATAACCCTAAAGCTAACCCACTATCCCTAACCCACTAACTATAACCCTAACCCACTAACCCTAACCCTAACCCTCCTCTATTGACTTACGTCATGACCTACCCACTTGGGTAGGGTTAACTCTCTAACCCTAACCCTAAAGCTAACCCACTATCCCTAACCCACTAACCATAACCCTAACCCACTAACCCTAACCCCAACCCACTAACCCTAACCTAACCTCCTCTATTGACTTACGTCATGACCTACCCACTTGGGTAGGGTTAACTCTAAGCCTAACCCTAACCATAACCCTAAAGCTAACCCACGATCCCTAACCCACTAACTATAACCCTAACCCAGCTAACCCTAACCCTAACCCTCCTCTATTGACTTACGTCATGACCTACCCACTTGGGTAGGGTTAACTCTAAGCCTAACCCTAACCATAACCCTAAAGCTAACCCACTATCCCTAACCCACTAACTATAACCCTAACCCACTAACCCTAACCCTAACCCTCCTCTATTGACTTACGTCATGACCTACCCACTTGGGTAGGGTTAACTCTAACCCTAACCATAACCCTAAAGCTAACCCTAACCCTAACCCACTAACCATAACCCTAACCCACTAACCCTAACCCTAACCCTCCTCTATTGACTTACGTCATGACCTACCCACTCTGGGTAGGGTTAACTCTAAGCCTAACCCTAACCATAACCCTAAAGCTAACCCACTATCCCTAACCCACTAACTATAACCCTAACCCACTAACCCTAACCCTAACCCTCCTCTATTGACTTACTTCATGACCTACCCACTTGGGTAGGGTTATCTCTAACCCTAACCCTAAAGCTAACCCACTATCCCTAACCCAATAACCATAACCCTAACCCACTAACCCTAACCCTAACCCACTAACCCTAACCCTAACCCTCCTCTATTGACTTACGTCATGACCTACCCACTCTGGGTAGGGTTAACTCTAAGCCTAACCCTAACCATAACCCTAAAGCTAACCCACTATCCCTAACCCACTAACTATAACCCTAACCCACTAACCCTAACCCTAACCCTCCTCTATTGACTTACGTCATGACCTACCCACTTGGGTAGGGTTAACTCTAACCTAACCCTAACCATAACCCTAAAGCTAACCCACTATCCCTAACCCAATAACCATAACCCTAACCCACTAACCCTAACCCTAACCCTAACCCTAACCCTCCTCTATTGACTTACGTCATGACCTACCCACTCTGGGTAGGGTTAACTCTAACCCTAACCCTAACCATAACCCTAAAGCTAACCCACGATAACCCTAACCCACTAACTATAACCCTAACCCACTAACCCTAACCCTAACCCTCCTCTATTGACTTACGTCATGACCTACCCACTTTGGGTAGGGTTAACTCTAAGCCTAACCCTAACCATAACCCTAAAGCTAACCCACTATCCCTAACCCACTAACTATAACCCTAACCCACTAACCCTAACCCTAACCCTCCTCTATTGACTTACGTCATGACCTACCCACTTGGGTAGGGTTAACTCTAACCCTAACCATAACCACTAACCCTAACCCTAACCCACTATCCCTAACCCACTAACCATAACCCTAACCCACTAACCCTAACCCTAACCCTCCTCTATTGACTTACGTCATGACCTACCCACTTGGGTAGGGTTAACTCTAAGCCTAACCCTAACCATAACCCTAAAGCTAACCCACTATCCCTAACCCACTAACTATAACCCTAACCCAGCTAACCCTAACCCTAACCCTCCTCTATTGACTTACGTCATGACCTACCCACTTGGGTAGGGTTAACTCTAAGCCTAACCCTAACCATAACCCTGAAGCTAACCCACTATCCCTAACCCACTAACTATAACCCTAACCCACTAACCCTAACCCTAACCCTCCTCTATTGACTTACGTCATGACCTACCCACTTGGGTAGGGTTAACTCTAACCCTAACCTAACCATAACCCTAAAGCTAACCCACTAACCCTAACCCACTAACCATAACCCTAACCCACTAACCAGCTAACCCTAACCCTCCTCTATTGACTTACGTCATGATCTACCCACTTGGGTAGGGTTAACTCTAAGCCTAACCCTAACCTTAACCCTAAAGCTAACCCACTATCCCTAACCCACTAACTATAACCCTAACCCACCAACCCTAACCCTAACCCTCCTCTATTGACTTACGTCATGACCTACCCAGTTGGGTAGGGTTATCTCTAACCCTAACCCTAAAGCTAACCCACTATCCTTAACCGACCAACCATAACCCTAACCCACTAACCCTAACCCAAACTCTCCTCTATTGACTTACGTCATGACCTACCCACTTGGGTAGGGTTAACTCTAACCCTAACCATAACCCTAACGCTAACCCACTATCCCTAACCCACTAACCATAACCCTAACCCACTAAACCTAACCCTAACCCTCCTCTATTGACTTACGTCATGACCTACCCACTTGGTTAGGGTTATCTCTAACCCTAACCCTAACCCTAAAGATAACCCACTATCCCTAACCCACTAACCATAACCCTAACCCACTAACCCTAACCCTAACCCAACTCTATTGACTTACGTCATGAACTACCCACTTGGGTAGGGTTAACTCTAAGCCTAACCCTAACCATAACCCAAAAGCTAACCCAATATCCCTAACCCACTAACTATAACCCTAACCCACTAACCCTAACCCTCCTCTATTGACTTACGGCATGACCTACCAACTTGGGTAGGGTTAACTCTAACCCTAACCATAACCCTAGAGCTAACCCTAACCCTAACCCACTAACCATAACCCTAACCCACTAACCCTAACCCTCCTCTATTGACTTACGTCATGACCTACCCACTTGGGTAGGGTTAACTCTAACCCTAACCATAACCCTAAAGATAACCCTAACCCACTAACCATAACCCTAACCCACTAACCCTAACCCTAACCCTCCTCTATTGACTTACGTCATGACCTACCCACTTGGGTAGGGTTAACGCTAAGCCTAACCCTAAACATAACCCTAAAGCTAACCCACTATCCCTAACCCACTAACCATAACCCTAACCCCCTAACCCTAACTCTCCTCTATTGACTTACGTCATGATGTACCCACTTGGGTAGGGTTATCTCTTACCCTAAAACTAAAGCTAAGCCACTATCCCTAACCCACTAGCCATAACCCTAACCCACTAACCCTAACCCTCCTGTATTGACTTACGTCATGACCTACCAACTTGGGTAGGGTTAACTCTAACCCTAACCATAACCCTAAAGATAACCCTAACCCACTAACCATAACCCTAACCCACTAGCCATAACCCTAACCCACTAACCCTAACCCTCCTCTATTGACTTACGTCATGACCTACCCACTTGGGTAGGGTTAACTCTAAGCCTAACCCTAACCATAACCCTAAAGCTAACCCACGATCCCTAACCCACTAACTATAACCCTAACCAGCTAACCCTATCCCTAACCCTCCTCTATTGACTTACGTCATGACCTACCCACTTGGGTAGGGTTAACTCTAAGCCTAACCCTAACCATAACCCTAAAGCTAACCCACTATCCCTAACCCAATAACTATAACCCTAACCCACTAACCCTAACCCTAACCCTCCTCTATTGACTTACTTCATGACCTACCCACTTTGGTAGGGTTATCTCTAACCCTAACCCTAAAGCTAACCCACTATCCCTAACCCAATAACCCTAACCCTAACCCACTAACCCTAACCCTAACCCACTAACCCTAACCCTAACCCTCCTCTATTGACTTACGTCATGACCTACTCACTTGGGTAGGGTTAACTCTAAGCCTAACCCTAACCATAACCCTAAAGCTAACCCAATATCCCTAACCCACTAACTATAACCCTAACCCACTAACCCTAACTCTAACCCTCCTGTATTGACTTACGTCATGACCTACCAACTTGGGTAGGGTTATCTCTAACCCTAACCCTAAAGCTAACCCACTATCCCTAACCCAATAACCATAACCCTAACCCACTAACCCTAACCCTAACCCACTAACCAGCTAAACCTAACCCTCCTCTATTGACTTACGTCATGATCTACCCACTTGGGTAGGGTTAACTCATAGCCTAACCCTATCCTTAACCCTAAAGCTAACCCACTATCCCTAACCCACTAACTATAACCCTAACCCACCAACCCTAACCATAACCCTCCTCTATTGACTTACGTCATGACCTACCCAGTTGGGTAGGGTTATCTCTAACCCTAACCCTAAAGCTAACCCACTATCCTTAACCGACCAACCATAACCCTAACCCACTAACCCTAACCCAAACTCTCCTCTATTGACTTACGTCATGACCTACCCAATTTGGGTAGGGTTAACTCTAACCCTAACCATAACCCTAACGCTATCCCACTATCCCTAACCCACTAACCATAACCCTAACCCACTAAACCTAACCCTAACCCTCCTCTATTGACTTACGTCATGACCTACCCACTTGGTTAGGGTTATCTCTAACCCTAACCCTAACCCTAAAGATAACCCACTATCCCTAACCCACTAACCATAACCCTAACCCACTAACCCTAACCCTAACCCAATTCTATTGACTTACGTCATGAACTACCCACTTGGGTAGGGTTAACTTTAAGCCTAACCCTAACCATAACCCTAAAGCTAACCCATTATCCCTAACCCACTAACTATAACCCTAACCCACTAACCCTAACCCTCCTCTATTGACTTACGGCATGACCTACCAACTTGGGTAGGGTTAACTCTAACCCTAACCATAAACCTAGAGCTAACCCTAACCCTAACCCACTAACCATAACCCTAACCCACTAACCCTAACCCTCCTCTATTGACTTACGTCATGACCTACCCACTTGGGTAGGGTTAACTCTAACCCTAACCATAACCCTAAAGGTAACCCTAACCCACTAACCATAACCCTAACCCACTAACCCTAACCCTCCTCTATTGACTTACGTCATGACCTACCCACTTGGGTACGGTTAACTCTAAGCCTAACCCTAACCATAACCCTAAAGCTAACCCACTATCCCTCACCCACTAACCATAACCCTAACCCCCTAACCCTAACTCTCCTCTATTGAATTACGTCATGATGTACCCACTTGGGTAGGGTTATCTCTTACCCTAAAACAAAAGCTAAGCCACTACCCCTAACCCACTAGCCATAACCCTAACCCACTAACCCTAACCCTCCTGTATTGACTTACGTCATGACCTACCAACTTGGGTAGGGTTAACTCTAACCCTAACCATAACCCTAAAGCTAAACCTAACCCTAACCCACTATCCCTAACCCACTAGCCATAACCCTAACCCACTAACCCTAACCCTCCTCTATTGACTTACGTCATGACCTACCCACTTGGGTAGGGTTAACTCTAAGCCTAACCCTAACCATAACCCTAAAGCTAACCCACGATCCCTAACCCACTAACTATAACCCTAACCCAGCTAACCCTAACCCTAACCCTCCTCTATTGACTTACGTCATGACCTACCCACTTGGGTAGGGTTAACTCTAAGCCTAACCCTAACCATAACCCTAAAGCTAACCCACTATCCCTAACCCACTAACTATAACCCTAACCCACTAACCCTAACCCTAACCCTCCTCTATTGACTTACTTCATGACCTACCCACTTTGGTAGGGTTATCTCTAACCCTAACCCTAAAGCTAACCCACTATCCCTAACCCAATAACCCTAACCCTAACCCACTAACCCTAACCCTAACCCACTAACCCTAACCCTAACCCTCCTCTATTGACTTACGTCATGACCTACTCACTTGGGTAGGGTTAACTCTAAGCCTAACCCTAACCATAACCCTAAAGCTAACCCACTATCCCTAACCCACTAACCATAACCCTAACCCCCTAACCCTAACTCTCCTCTATTGACTTACGTCATGATGTACCCACTTGGGTAGGGTTATCTCTTACCCTAAAACTAAAGCTAAGCCACTATCCCTAACCCACTAGCCATAACCCTAACCCACTAACCCTAACCCTCCTGTATTGACTTACGTCATGACCTACCAACTTGGGTAGGGTTAACTCTAACCCTAACCATAACCTAAAGCTAACCCTAACCCTAACCCACTATCCCTAACCCACTAGCCATAACCCTAACCCACTAACCCTAACCCTCCTCTATTGACTTACGTCATGACCTACTCACTTGGGTAGGGTTAACTCTAAGCTTAACCCTAACCATAACCCTAAAGCTAACCCACGATCCCTAACCCACTAACTATAACCCTAACCAGCTAACCCTATCCCTAACCCTCCTCTATTGACTTACGTCATGACCTACCCACTTGGGAAGGGTTAACTCTAAGCCTAACCCTAACCATAACCCTAAAGCTATCCCACCATCCCAAACCCACTAACTATAACCCTAACCCACTAACCCTAACTCTAACCCTCCTCTATTGACTTACTTCATTACCTACCCATTTTGGTAGGGTTATCTCTAACCCTAACCCTAAAGCTAACCCACTATCCCTAACCCAATATCCATAACCCTAACCCACTAACCCGAACCCTAACCCACTAACCCTAACCCTAACCTTCCTTTATTGACTTACGTCATGACCTACTCACTTGGGTAGGGTTAACTCTAAGCCTAACCCTAACCATAACCCTAAAGCTAACCCAATATCCCTAACCCACTAACTATAACCCTAACCCACTAACCCTAACCCTATCCCTCATGTATTGACTTACTTCATGACCTACCCACTTGGGTAGGGTTATCTCTAACCCTAACCCTAAAGCTAACCCGCTATCCCTAACCCAATAACCATAAACCTAACCCACTAACCCTAACCCTAACCCACTAACCAGCTAAACCTAACCCTCCTCTATTGACTTATGTCATGATCTACCCACTTGGGTAGGGTTAACTCTAAGCCTAACCCTAACCATAACCCTAAAGCTAACCCACTATCCCTAACCCACTAACTATAACCCTAACCCACCAACCCTAACCCTAACGCTCCTCTATTGACTTACGTCATGACCTACCCAGTTGGGTAGGGTTATCTCTAACCCTAACCCTAAAGCTAACCCACTATCCTTAACCGACCATCCATAACCCTAACCCACTAACCCTAACCCAAACTCTCCTCTATTGACTTACGTCATGACCTACCCACTTGGGTAGGGTTAACTCTAACCCTAACCATAACACTAACGCTAACCCACTATACCTAACCCACTAACCATAACCCTAACCCACTAAACCTAATCCTAACCCTCCTCTATTGACTTACGTCATGACCTACCCACTTGGTTAGGGTTATCTCTAACCCTAACCCTAACCCTAAAGATAACCCACTATCCCTAACCCACTAACCATAACCCTAACCCACTAACCCTAACCCTAACCCTACTCTATTGACTTACGTCATGAACTACCCACTTGGGTAGGGTTAACTCTAAGCCTAACCCTAACCATAACCCTAAAGCTAACCCAATATCCCTAACCCACTAACAATAACCCTAACCCACTAACCCTAACTATCCTCTATTGACTTACGGCATGACCTACCAACTTGGGTAGGGTAAACTCTAACCCTAACCATAACCCTAGAGCTAACCCTAACCCTAACCCACTAACCATAACCCTAACCCACTAACCCTAACCCTCCTCTATTGACTTACGTCATGACCTACCCACTTGGGTAGGGTTAACTCTAACCCTAACCATAACCCTAAAGGTAACCCTAACCCACTAACCATAACCCTAACCCACTAACCCTAACCCTAACCCTCCTCTATTGACTTACGTCATGACCTACCCACTTGGGTAGGGTTAACTCTAAGCCTAACCCTAACCATAACCCTAAAGCTAACCCACTATCCCTAACCCACTAACCATAACCCTAACCCCCTAACCCTAACTCTCCTCTATTGACTTACGTCATGATGTACCCACTTGGGTAGGGTTATCTCTAACCCTAAAACTAAAGCTAAGCCACTATCCCTAACCCACTAGCCATAACCCTAACCCACTAACCCTAACCCTCCTGTATTGACTTACGTCATGACCTACCAACTTGGGTAGGGTTAACTCTAACCCTAACCATAACCCTAAAGCTAAACCTAACCCTAACCCACTATCCCTAACCCACTAGCCATAACCCTAACCCACTAACCCTAACCCTCCTCTATTGACTTACGTCATGACCTACCCACTTGGGTAGGGTTAACTCTAAGCCTAACCCTAACCATAACCCTAAAGCTAACCCACGATCCCTAACCCACTAACTATAACCCTAACCACTAACCCTAACCCTAACCCTCCTCTATTGACTTACGTCATGACCTACCCACTTGGGTAGGGTTAACTCTAAGCCTAACCCTAACCATAACCCTAAAGCTAACCCACTATCCCTAACCCACTAACTATAACCCTAACCCACTAACCCTAACCCTAACCATCCTCTATTGACTTACTTCATGACCTACCCACTTGGGTAGGGTTATCTCTAACCCTAACCCTAAAGCTAACCCACTATCCCTAACCCAATAACCATAACCCTAACCCACTAACCCTAACCCTAACGCACTAACCCTATCCCTAACCCTCCTCTATTGACTTACGTCATGACCTACTCACTTGGGTAGGGGTAACTCTAAGCCTAACCCTAACCATAACCCTAAAGCTAACCCACTATCCCTAACCCACTAACTATAACCCTAACCCACTAACCCTAACTCTAACCCTCCTGTATTGACTTACGTCATGACCTACCAACTTGGGTAGGGTTAACTCTAACCCTAACCATAACCCTAAAGCTAAACCTAACCCTAACCCACTATCCCTAACCCAATAACCATAACCCTAACCCTAACCCACTAACCCTAACCCTAACCCTCCTCTATTGACTTACGTCATGACCTACTCACTTGGGTAGGGGTAACTCTAAGCCTAACCCTAACAATAACCCTAAAGCTAACCCACTATCCCTAACCGACTAACTATAACCCTAACCCACTATCCCTAACCCTAACCCTCCTCTATTGACTTACTTCATGACCTACCCACTTGGGTAGGGTTATCTCTAACCCTAACCCTAAAGTTAACCCACTATCCCTAACCCAATAACCATAACCCTAACCCACTAACCCTAACCCTAACCCACTAACCCAAACACTAACCCTCCTCTTTTGACTTACGTCATGACCTACCCACTTGGGTATGTTTAACTCTAAGCCTAACCCTAACCATAACCCTAAAGCTAACCCACGATCCCTAACCCACTAACTATAACCCTAACCAGCGAACCCTAACCCTAACCCTCCTCTATTGACTTACGTCATGACCTACCCACTTGGGTAGGGTTAACTCTAAGCCTAACCCTAACCATAACCCTAAAGCTAACCCACTATCCTTAACCCACTAACTATAACCCTAACCCACTAACCCTAACCCTCCTCTATTGACTTATGTCATGACCTACCCACTTGTGTAGGGTTAACTCTAACCCTAACCATAACCCTAAAGCTAACCCTAACCCTATCCCACTAACTATAACCCTAATCCACTAACCCTAACCCTAACCCTCCTCTATTGACTTACGTCATGACCTACCCACTTGGGTAGGGTTAACTCTAAGCCTAACCCTAACCATAACCCTAAAGCTAACCCACGATCCCTAACCCACTAACTATAACCCTAACCCACTAACCCTAACCCTCCTCTGATGACTTACTTCATGACCTACCCACTTGGGTAGCGTTATCTCTAACCCTAACCCTAAAGCTAACCCACTATCCCTAACCCAATAACCATAACCCTAACCCACTAACCCTAACCCTAACCCACTAACCCTAACCCTCCTCTATTGATTCACGTCATGACCTACCCACTTGGGTAGGGTTAACTCTAAGCCTAACCCTAACCATAACCCTAAAGCTAACCCACGATCCCTAACCCACTAACTATAACCCTAACCAGCTAACCCAATCCCTAACCCTCCTCTATTGACTTACGTCATGACCTACCCACTTGGGTAGGGTTAACTCTAAGCCTAACCCTAACCATAACCCTAAAGCTAACCCACGATCCCTAACCCACTAACTATAACCCTAACCAGCTAACCCTAACCCTAACCCTCCTCTATTGACTTACGTCATGACCTACCCACTTGGGTAGGGTTAACTCTAACCCTAACCATAACCCTAAAGCTAACCCTAACCCTAACCCACTAACCATAACCCTAACCCACTTACCCTAACCCTAACCCTAACCCTCCTCTATTAACTTACGTCATGACCTACCCACTTGGGTAGGGTTACCTCTAAGCCTAACCCTAACCATAACCCAAAAGCTAACCCACTATCCCTAACCCACTAACTATAACCCTAACCCACTAACCCTAACCCTAACCCTCCTCAATGGACTTACTTCATGACCTACCCACTTGGGCAGGGTTATCTCTAACCCTAACCCTAAAGCTAACCCACTATCCCTAACCCAATAACCATAACCCTAACCCACTAACCCTAACCCTAACCCACTAACCCTAACCCTAACCCTCCTCTATTGACTTACGTCATGACCTACTCACTTGGGTAGGGTTAACTCTAAGCCTAACCCTAACCATAACCCTAAAGCTAACCCAATATCCCTAACCCACTAACTATAACCCTAACCCACTAACCCTAACTCTAACCCTCCTCTATTGACTTACGTCATGACCTACCAACTTGGGTAGGGTTAACTCTAACCCTAACCATAACCCTAAAGCTAAACCTAACCCTAACCCACTATCCCTAACCCAATTACCATAACCCTAACCCACTAACCCTAACCCACTAACCCTAACCCTAACCCTCACCCACTTGGGTAGGGTTATCTCTAACCCTAACCCTAAAGCTAACCCACTATCCCTTACCCAATAACCATAACCCTAACCCACTAACCCTAACCCACTAACCCTAACCCTAACCCTCCTCTATTGACTTACGTCATGACCTACCCACTTGGGTAGGGTTAACTCTAAGCCTAACCCTGACCATAACCCTAAAGCTAACCCAATATCCCTAACCGACTAACTATAACCCTAACCCACTATCCCTAACCCTAACCCTCCTCTATTGACTTACTTCATGACCTACCCACTTGGGTAGGGTTATTTTTAACCCTAACCCTAAAGCTAACCCACTATCCCTAACCCAATAACCATAACCCTAACCCACTAACCCTAACCCACTAACCCTAACCCTAACCCTCCTCTATTGACTTACGTCATGACCTACTCACTTGGGTAGGGGTAACTCTAAGCCTAACCCTAACCATAACCCTAAAGCTAACCCACGATCCCTAACCCACTAACTATAACCCTAACCAGCTAACCCTAACCCTAACCCTCCTCTATTGACTTACGTCATGACCTACCCACTTGGGTAGGGTTAACTCTAAGCCTAACCCTAACCATAACCCTAAAGCTAACCCACTATCCCTAACCCACTAACTATAACCCTAACCCACTAACCCTAACCCTAACCCTCCTCTATTGACTTACGTCATGACCTACCCACTTGGGTAGGGTTAACTCTAACCCTAACCATAACCCTAAAGCTAACCCTAACCCTAACCCACTAACCATAACCCTAACCCACTAACCCTAACCCTAACCCTCCTCTATTGACTTACGTCATGACCTACCCACTTGGGTAGGGTTAACTCTAAGCCTAACCCTAACCATAACCCTAAAGCTAACCCACTATCCCTAACCCACTAACTATAACCCTAACCCACTAACTCTAACCCTAACCCTCCTCTATTGACTTACGTCATGACCTACCCACTTGGGTAGGGTTAACCCTAACCCTAACCATAACCCTAAAGCTAACCCACTAACCCTAACCCACTAACGATAACCCTAACCCACTAACCCTAACCCTAACCCTCCTCTATTGACTTACGTCATGACCTACCCACTTGGGTAGGGTTAACTCTAAGCCTAACCCTAACCATAACCCTAAAGCTAACCCACTATCCCTAACCCACTAACTATAACCCTAACCCACTAACTCTAACCCTAACCCTCCTCTATTGACTTACTTCATGACCTACCCACTTGGGTAGGGTTTTCTCTAACCCTAACCCTAAAGCTAACCAACTATTCCTAACCCAATAACCCTAACCCTAACCCACTAACCCTAACCCTAACCCAATAACCATAACCCTCCTCTATTGACTTACGTCATGACCTACCCACTTGGGTAGGGTTAAATCTAAGCCTAACCCTAACCATAACCCTAAAGCTAACCCACGATCCCTAACCCACTAACTATAACCCTAACCAGCTAACCCTAACCCTAACCCTCCTCTATTGACTTACGTCATGACCTACCCACTTGGGTAGGGTTAACTCTAAGCCTAATCCTAACCATAAACCTAAAGCTAACCCACTATCCCTATCACACTAAATATAACCCTAACCCCCTAACCCTCCTCTATTGACTTACGTCATGACCTACCCAGTTGGGTAGGGTTAACTCTAACCCTAACCATAACCCTAAAGCTAACCCACGATCCCTAACCCACTAACTATAACCCTAACCAGCTAACCCTAACCCTAACCCTCCTCTATTGACTTACGTCATGACCTACCCACTTGGGTAGGGTTAACTCTATGCCTAACCCTAACCATAACCCTAAAGCTAACCCACTATCCCTAACCCACTAAATATAACCCTAACCCACTAACCCTAACCCTAACCATCCTCTATTGACTTACGTCATGACCTACCCACTTGGGTAGGGTTAACTCTAAGCCTAACCCTAACCATAACCCTAAAGCTAACCCACTATCACTAACCCACTAACTATAACCCTAACTTACTAATTCTAACCCTAACCCTCATCTATTGACTTACTTCATGACCTACCCAGTTGGGTAGGGTTATCTCTAACCCTAACCCTAAAGCTAACCCACTATCCTTAACCGACTAACCATAACCCTAACCCACTAACCCTAACCCAAACTCTCCTCTATTGACTTACGTCATGACCTACCCACTTGGGTAGGGTTAACTCTAACCCTAACCCTAACCATAACCCTAACCCACTAACCCTAACCCTAAACCACTAACCAGCTAACCCTAACCTTCCTCTATTGACTTACATCATGATCTACCCACTTGGGTAGGGTTAACTCTAAGCCTAACCCTAACCATAACCCTAAAGCTAACCCACTATCCCTAACCCACTAACTATAACCCTAACCCACCAACCCTAACCCTAACCCTCCTCTATTGACTTACGTCATGACCTACCCAGTTGGGTAGGGTTATCTCAACCCCTAACCCTAAAGCTAACCCACTATCCTTAACCGACCAACCATAACCCTAACCCACTAACCCTAACCCAAACTCTCCTCTATTGACTTGCGTCATGACCTACCCACTTGGGTAGGGTTAACTCTAACCCTAACCCTAACCCTAACCCTAACCCACTAACCCTAACCCACTAACCAAAACCCTAACCCACTAAACCTAACCCTAACCCTCCTCTATTGACTTGCGTCATGACCTACCCACTTGGGTAGGGTTAACTCTAACCCTAACCCTAACCCTAACCCTAACCCACTAACCCTAACCCTAACCCAATTCTATTGACTTACGTCATGAACTACCCACTTGGGTAGGGTTAACTTTAAGCCTAACCCTAACCATAACCCTAAAGCTAACCCAATATCCCTAACCCACTAACTATAACCCTAACCCACTAACCCTAACCCTCCTCTATTGACTTACGGCATGACCTACCAACTTGGGTAGGGTTAACTCTAACCCTAACCATAACCCTAGAGCTAACCCTAACCCTAACCCACTAACCATAACCCTAACCCACTAACCCTAACCCTCCTCTATTGACTTACGTCATGACCTACCCACTTGGGTAGGGTTAACTCTAAGCCTAACCCTAACCATAACCCTAAAGCTAACCCACTATCCCTAACCCACTAGCTATAACCCTAACCCACTAACCCAAACCCTCCTCTATTGACTTACGTCATGACCTACCCACTTGGGTAGGGTTAACTCTAACCCTAACCATAACCCTAAAGGTAACCCTAACCCACTAACCATAACCCTAACCCACTAACCCTAACCCTAACCCTCCTCTATTGACTTACGTCATGACCTACCCACTTGGGTAGGGTTAACTCTAAGCCTAACCCTAACCATAACCCTAAAGCTAACCCACTATCCCTAACCCACTAACCATAACCCTAACCCCCTAACCTTAACTCTCCTCTATTGACTTACGTCATGATGTACCCACTTGGGTAGGGTTATCTCTAACCCTAAAACTAAAGCTAACCCACTATCCCTAACCCACTAACCATAACCCTAACCCACTAACCCTAACCCTCCTCTATTGACTTACGTCATGACCTACCCACTTGGGTAGGGTTAACTCTAACCCTAACCATAACCCTAAAGCTAAACCTAACCCTAACCCACTATCCCTAACCCACTAACCATAACCCTAACCCACTAACCCTAACCCTAACCCTCCTCTATTGACTTACGTCATGACCTACCCACTTGGGTAGGGTTAACTCTAAGCCTAACCCTAACCATAACCCTAAAGCTAACCCACGATCCCTAACCCACTAACTATGACCCTAACCAGCTAACCCTAACCCTAACCCTCCTCTATTGACTTACGTCATGACCTACCCACTTGGGTAGGGTTAACTCTAAGCCTAACCCTAACCATAACCCTAAAGCTAACCCACGCTCCCTAACCCACTAACTATGACCCTAACCAGCTAACCCTATCCCTAACCCTCCTCTATTGACTTACGTCATGACCTACCCTCTTGGGTAGGGTTAACTCTAAGCCTAACCCTAACCATAACCCTGAAGCTAACCCACTATCCCTAACCCACTAACTATAACCCTAACCCACTAACTCTAACCCTAACCCTCCTCTATTGACTTACTTCATGACCTACCCACTTGGGTAGGGTTAACTCTAACCCTAACCCTAACCTAACCCAAAGCTAACCCACTATCCCTAACCCACTAACCATAACCCTAACCCACTAACCCTAACCCTAACCCTCCTCTATTGACTTACGTCATGACCTACCCACTTGGGTAGGGTTAACTCTAAGCCTAACCCTAACCATAACCCTAAAGCTAACCCACTATCCCTAACCCACTAACTATAACCCTAACCCACTAACCCTAACCCTAACTCTCCTCTATTGACTTACGTCATGACCTACCCACTTGGGTAGGGTTAACTCTAAGCCTAACCCTAACCATAACCCTAAAGCTAACCCACTATCCCTAACCCACTAACTATAACCCTAACCCACTAACCCTAACCCTAACTCTCATCTATTGACTTACTTCATGACCTACCCACTTGGGTAGGGTTATCTCTAACCCTAACCCAAAAGCTAACCCACTATCCCTAACCCAATAACCATAACCCTAACCCACTAAACCCTAACCCTAACCCACTAACCCTAACCCTAACCCTCCTCTATTGACTTACGTCATGACCTACCCACTTGGGTAGGGTTAACTCTAAGCCTAACCCTAACCGTAACCCTAAAGCTAACCCACTATCCCTAACCCACTAACTATAACCCTTACCCACCAACCCTAACCCTAACCCTCCTCTATTGACTTACGTCATGACCTACCCAGTTGGGTAGGGTTATCTCTAACCCTAACCCTAAAGCTAACCCACTATCCTTATCCGACCAACCATAACCCTAACCCACTAACCCTAACCCAAACTCTCCTCTATTGACTTACGTCATGACCTACCCACTTGGGTAGGGTTAACTCTAACCGTAACCATATCCCTAACGCTAACCCACTATCCCTAACCCACTAACCATAACCCTAACCCACTAAACCTAACCCTAACCCTCCTCTATTGACTTACGTCATGACCTACCCACTTGGTTAGGGTTATCTCTAACCCTAACCCTAACCCTAAAGATTACCCACTATCCCTAACCCACTAACTATAACCCTAACCCACTAACCCTAACCCTAACCCTCCTCTATTGACTTACGTCATGACCTACCCACTTGGGAAGGGTTAACTCTAAGCCTAACCCTAACCCTAACCCTAAAGATTACCCACTATCCCTAACCCACTAACTATAACCCTAACCCACTAACCCTAACCCTAACCCTCCTCTATTGACTTACGTCATGACCTACCCACTTGGGTAGGGTTAACTCTAACCCTAACCATAACCCTAAAGCTAACCCTAACCCTATCCCACTAACTGTAACCCTAACCCAATAACCCTAACCCTAACCCTCCTCTATTGACTTACGTCATGACCTACCCACTTGGGTAGGGTTAACTCTAAGCCTAACCCTAACCATAACCCTAAAGCTAACCCACTATACCTAACCCACTAACTATAACCCTAACCCACTAACCCTAACCCTAACCCTCATCTATTGACTTACTTCATGACCTACCCACTTGGGTAGGGTTATCTCTAACCCTAACTCTAAAGCTAACCCACTATCCCTAACCCAATAACCATAACCCTAACCCACTAACCCTAACCCTAACCCACTAACCCTAACCCTAACCCTCCTCTATTGACTTACGTCATGACCTACCCACTTGGGTAGGGTTAACTCTAAGCCTAACCCTAACCATAACCCTAAAGCTAACCCACTATCCCTAACCCACTAACTATAACCCTAACCCAGCTAACCCTAACCCTAACCCTCCTCTATTGACTTACGTCATGACCTACCCACTTGGGTAGGGTTAACTCTAAGCCTAACCCTAACCATAACCCTAAAGCTAACCCACTATCCCTAACCCACTAACTATAACCCTAACCCACTAACCCTAACCCTAACCCTCCTCTATTGACTTACGTCATGACCTACCCACTTGGGTAGGGTTAACTCTAACCCTAACCATAACCCTAAAGCTAACCCACTAACCCTAACCCACTAACCATAACCCTAACCCACTAACCCTAACCCTAACCCTCCTCTATTGACTTACGTCATGACCTACCCACTTGGGTAGGGTTAACTCTAAGCCTAACCCTAACCATAACCCTAAAGCTAACCCACTATCCCTAACCCACTAACTATAACCCTAACCCACTAACCCTAACCCTAACCCTCCTCTATTGACTTACGTCATGACCTACCCACTTGGGTAGGGTTAACTCTAACCCTAACCCTAACCATAACCCTAAAGCTAACCCATAACCCTAACCCACTAACCATAACCCTAACCCACTAACCCTAACCCTAACCCTCCTCTATTGACTTACGTCATGACCTACCCACTTGGGTAGGGTTAACTCTAACCTAACCCTAACCATAACCCTAAAGCTAACCCACTATCCCTAACCCACTAACTATAACCCTAACCCACTAACCCTAACCCTAACCCTCCTCTATTGACTTACGTCATGACCTACCCACTTGGGTAGGGTTAACTCTAAGCCTAACCTAACCATAACCCTAAAGCTAACCCACTATCCCTAACCCACTAACTATAACCCTAACCCACTAACCCTAACCCTAACCC
>CM065599.1:2561923-2741256 GCA_033119425.1 Bufotes viridis | reverse complement strand
TATGGTTAGGGTTAGAGTTAACCCTACCCAGAGTGAGTAGGTCATGGCGTAAGTCAATAGAGGAGGGTTAGGGTTGGGGTTAGTGGGTTGGGGTTATGGTTAGTGGGTTAGGGATGGTAGGGTTAGCTTTGGGGTTATGGTTGGGTTAGGGTTAGAGTTAACCCTGCCCAAGTGGGTAGGTCATGACGTAAGTCAATGGAGGAGGGTTAGGGTTAGGGTTAGCTGGGTTAGGGTTATAGTTAGTGGGTTAGGGATCGTGGGTTAGCTTTAGGGTTATGGTTAGGGTTAGGCTTAGAGTTAACCCTGCCCAGAGTGGTAGGTCATGGCGTGAAGTCAATAGAGGAGGGGTTGGGGTTGGGGTTGGTGGGTTGGGGTTAGGGTTAGTGGGTTAGGGTTATGGTTATTGGGTTGGGGATAGTGGGTTAGCTTTGGGGTTAGGGTTAGAGATAGCCCTACCCAGAATAAGTGGAGTCATGAAGTAAGTCAATAGAGGAGGGTTAGGGTTAGGGTTAGTGGGTTAGGGTTATAGTTAGTGGGTTAGGGATGGTGGGTTGGCTTTGGGGTTATGGTTGGGGTTAGGCTTAGAGTTAACCCTACCCAGAGTGGGTAGGTCATGGCGTAAGTTAATAGAGGAGGGTTAGGGTTAGGGTTAGTGGGTTAGGGTTATGGTTGGTGGGTTGGGGTTGGGGTTAGCTTTGGGGTTATGGTTGGGGTTAGAGTTAACCCTGCCCAGAGTGGGTAGAGTCATGACGTGAAGTCAATAGAGGAGGTTAGGGTTAGGGTTAGTGGGTTGGGGTTATGGTTAGTGGGTTAGGGATAGTGGGTTAGCTTTAGGGTTATGGTTGGGGTTAGGCTTAGAGTTAACCCTACCCAAGTAGGTAGGTCATGACGTAAGTCAATAGAGGAGGTTAGGGTTAGGGTTGGCTGGGTTAGGGTTATGGTTAGTGGGTTAGGGATAGTGGGTTAGCTTTGGGGTTATGGTTGGGGTTAGGCTTAGAGTTAACCCTACCCAGAATAGGTGAGTCATGACGTAAGTCAATAGAGGAGGGTTGGGGTTAGGGTTGGTGGGTTGGGGTTATAGTTGGTGGGTTGGGGATAGTGGGTTGGCTTTGGGGTTATGGTTGGGGTTAGGCTTGAGTTAGCCCTACCCAAGTGGGTAGGTCATGGCGTAAGTCAATAGAGGAGGTTAGGGTTGGGGTTGGTGGGTTAGGGTTATGGTTAGTGGGTTAGGGTTAGGGGTTGGCTTTAGGGTTATGGTTGGGGTTAGAGATTAACCCTACCCAGAGTGGTAGAGTCATGACGTAAGTCAATAGAGGAGGTTAGGGTTAGGGTTAGTGGGTTAGGGTTATAGTTAGTGGGTTAGGGATAGTGGGTTAGCTTTGGGGTTATGGTTGGGGTTAGGCTTAGAGTTAACCCTACCCAAGTGAGTAGGTCATGACGTAAGTCAATAGAGGAGGTTAGGGTTAGGGTTAGTGGGTTAGGGTTAGGGTTAGTGGGTTAGGGTTATGGTTAGTGGGTTAGGGATAGTGGGTTAGCTTTGGGGTTAGGGTTAGAGATTAACCCTGCCCAGAGTGAGTAGGTCATGACGTAAGTCAATAGAGGAGGGTTGGGGTTAGGGTTGGTGGGTTGGGGTTATAGTTGGTGGGTTAGGGATAGTGGGTTAGCTTTGGGGTTATGGTTGGGGTTGGGCTTAGAGTTAACCCTGCCCAAGTGGGTAGAGTCATGGCGTAAGTCAATAGAGGAGGGTTAGGGTTGGGGTTAGTGGGTTGGGGTTATGGTTAGTGGGTTGGGGTTAGGGGTTGGCTTTGGGGTTATGGTTGGGGTTAGAGTTAACCCTACCCAAGTGGGTAGAGTCATGACGTAAGTCAATAGAGGAGGGTTAGGGTTAGGGTTAGTGGGTTGGGGTTATAGTTAGTGGGTTAGGGATAGTGGGTTAGCTTTGGGGTTATGGTTGGGGTTAGGCTTAGAGTTAACCCTACCCAAGTGGGTAGGTCATGGCGTAAGTCAATAGAGGAGGGTTAGGGTTAGGGTTAGCTGGGTTGGGGTTATAGTTAGTGGGTTAGGGATAGTGGGTTAGCTTTGGGGTTATGGTTGGGGTTAGGCTTAGAGTTAACCCTGCCCAAGTGGGTAGAGTCATGACGTAAGTCAATAGAGGAGGGTTAGGGTTAGGGTTAGCTGGGTTAGGGTTATAGTTGGTGGGTTGGGGATCGTGGGTTAGCTTTGGGGTTATGGTTAGGGTTAGGCTTAGAGTTAACCCTACCCAGAGTGGGTAGGTCATGGCGTAAGTCAATAGAGGAGGTTAGGGTTAGGGTTAGTGGGTTAGGGTTATGGTTAGTGGGTTAGGGTATGGTTAGGGTTAGGCTTTGGGGTTATGGTTAGGGTTAGGGTTAGAGTTAACCCTGCCCAGAGTAGGTAGAGTCATGACGTAAGTCAATAGAGGAGGGTTAGGGTTAGGGTTGGCTGGGTTGGGGTTATAGTTAGTGGGTTAGGGATCGTGGGTTAGCTTTGGGGTTATGGTTGGGGTTAGGCTTGAGTTAACCCTACCCAAGTGGGTAGGTCATGACGTAAGTCAATAGAGGAGGGTTAGGGTTAGGGTTAGCTGGTTGGGGTTATAGTTAGTGGGTTAGGGATAGTGGGTTAGCTTTAGGGTTATGGTTGGGGTTAGGCTTAGAGTTAACCCTGCCCAAGTCGAGTAGGTCATGACGTAAGTCAATAGAGGAGAGTTAGGGTTAGGGTTAGTGGGTTGGGGTTAGGGTTAGTGGGTTGGGGTTATGGTTATTGGGTTAGGGATAGTGGGTTAGCTTTGGGGTTAGGGTTAGAGATAACCCTACCCAAGTGGGTAGAGTCATGACGTAAGTCAATAGAGGAGGTTAGGGTTAGGGTTAGTGGGTTAGGGTTATAGTTGGTGGGTTAGGGATAGTGGGTTGGCTTTGGGGTTATGGTTAGGGTTAGGCTTAGTGTTAACCCTACCCAAGTGGGTTGGTCATGACGTAAGTCAATAGAGGAGGGTTAGGGTTAGCGTTAGTGGGTTAGGGTTATGGTTAGTGGGATAGGGTTAGGGATAGCTTTAGGGTTATGGTTAGGGTTAGAGTTAACCCTACCCAAGTGGGTAGGTCATGACGTAAGTCAATAGAGGAGGGTTAGGGTTAGTGGGTTAGGGTTATAGTTAGTGGGTTAGGGATAGTGGGTTAGCTTTGGGGTTATGGTTAGGGTTAGGCTTGAGTTAACCCTACCCAGAGTGGGTAGGTCATGACGTAAGTCAATAGAGGAGGGTTAGGGTTAGGGTTAGTGGGTTAGGGTTATGGTTAGTGGGTTAGGGTTAGGGTTAGCTTTAGGGTTATGGTTGGGGTTAGAGAGTTAACCCTACCCAGAGTGGGTAGGTCATGACGTAAGTCAATAGAGGAGGGTTAGGGTTAGGGTTAGCTGGTTAGGGTTATAGTTAGTGGGTTAGGGATCGTGGGTTAGCTTTAGGGTTATGGTTAGGGTTAGGCTTAGAGTTAACCCTACCCAAGTGGGTAGGTCATGACGTAAGTCAATAGAGGAGGGTTAGGGTTAGGGTTAGTGGGTTAGGGTTAGGGTTAGTGGGTTAGGGTTATGGTTATTGGGTTAGGGATAGTGGGTTAGCTTTTGGGTTAGGGTTAGAGATAACCCTACCCAAGTGGGTAGGTCATGAAGTAAGTCAATAGAGGAGGGTTAGGGTTAGGGTTAGTGGGTTAGGGTTATAGTTAGTGGGTTAGGGATAGTGGGTTAGCTTTAGGGTTATGGTTAGGGTTAGGCTTAGAGTTAACCCTACCCAAGTGGGTTGGTCATGACGTAAGTCAATAGAGGAGGGTTAGGGTTAGCGTTAGTGGGTTATGGTTATGGTTAGTGGTATAGGTTTAGGGTTAGCTTTAGGGTTATGGTTAGGGTTAGAGTTAACTCTACCCAAGTGGGTAGGTCATGACGTAAGTCAATAGAGGAGGGTTAGGGTTAGGGTTAGTGGGTTAGGGTTATAGTTAGTGGGTTAGGGATAGTGGGTTAGCTTTAGGGTTATGGTTAGGGTTAGGCTTAGAGTTAACCCTACCCACGTGGGTAGGTCATGACGTAAGTCAATAGAGGAGGGTTAGGGTTAGGGTTAGCTGGTTAGGGTTATAGTTAGTGGGTTAGGGATAGTGGGTTAGCTTTTGGGTTATGGTTAGGGTTAGGCTTAGAGTTAACCCTACCCAAGTGGGTAGGTCATGACGTAAGTCAATAGAGGAGGGTTAGGGTTAGTGGGTTTGGGTTATGGTTAGTGGGTTAGCATTAGGGTTATGGTTAGGGTTAGGTTTATAGTTAACCCTACCCAAGTGGGTAGGTCATGACGTAAGTCAATAGAGGAGGTTTTTATGGTTTTAGTGTAACTCTAACCCTACTCAAGTGGGTTGGTCATAAGGTAAGTCAATAGAGGAGGTTGTTATGGATGTGGCAATGCACATTATATGTATTTTTCTCCTTTTATTTTGTTTTCATACCACAAAAGCAATTAATAATCCATAAAAATTGCATTTCTTTGTTTCCATTTTCTGAAAACAATTTTTTTCATATTTTGGCCCATGATTTCAGTTGTGGACTTATGTTTTGGGTTAGGGTTAACTTAACCCTAAAACAAACCGTAACCCTAACCAAGTGGATTGGTCATGAGGTATGTCAATAGAGGTTAGGGTTAGGGTTAGAGTTAACCCTAACCCTACCCAAGTGGGTAGAACATAAGGCATGTCAATAGAGGAGGTTAGGGTTAGGGATAGGATAGGGTAAACCGTAACCTTACCCAAGTTGGTAGGTCATGAGGTAAGTCAATAGAGGAGGTTAGGGTTAGGGTTAGTGGGTTATGTTTATGGTTAGTGGATTAACTTTAGGGTTAGGGTTAAAGTTAACCCAAGTGGGTAGGTCATGACGTAAGTCAATAGAGGAGGTTGTTATGGTTGTAGCGGTGACCATTATGTGTATTTTTCTCCTTTTTTTGTTTTCATACCACAAAAGCATTTAATAAGCAATAAATATTTTAGTTCTTTGTTTCCATATTCTGAAAGCAATTTTTTTATATTTTGGCCGATTATTTCAATAATGGACTCATTTTTTGGGTTAGGGTTAAGTTAACTCTAAAACATACAGTAACCCTAATCAAGTGGGTAGGTCATGGGGTATGTCAATAGAGGTTAGGGTTAGGGTTAGAGATAGTCTTAGGGTTAGGGTTAACTCTAACCCTACCCAAGTGGCTAGGACATGAGGTATGTCAATAGAGGAGGTTATGGTTAGGGAACCCTAACCTTAACCCTAACCCTAACCCTACCCAAATGGGAAGATCATGATGTAAGTCAATAGTGGAGGTTGTTACGGTTATGGCGATGCCCATTATGTGTATTTTTATAATTTTATTTTGTTTTCATACCTCAAAAGCAAATAAGGAGCAATAAAAGTCATAGTTCTTTGTTTCCATTTTCTGAAACCAATTTTTTTTATATTTTGGCCAATTATTTCAATTATCGACTCATTTTTTGGGTTAGGGTTAACTTAAACCTATCACAAAACCTAACCCTAACCAAGCTGGTAGGTCATGAGGTTTGTCAATAGAGGAGGTTAGGGTTAGGGTTATGGTTAACCCTAACCCTACCCAAGTGGGTAGGTCATGAGGTTACTCAATAGAGGAGTTTGTTTTGGTGGTGGCGATGCCTTTTATGTGTATTTTTCTCATTTTATTTTGTTTTTTTACCATAAAAGTTATTAAGATGCCATAAAATCGTAGTTCTTTATGTCCATTTTCTGAATGCAATTTTTTTATTTTGGCCTATGTTTCAAGTATGGACTAATTTTTTGGGTTAGGGGTAAGTTAACCCTAACACAAACCCTACCCAAGCGGGTAGGTCATAAGGTATGTCAATAGAGGAGGTTAGGGTTAGGGTCAACCCTTACCCTACACAAGTGAGTAGGTCATGAAATAAGTCAATAGAGGAGGGTGTTATGGTTGTGGCAATGCCCATTATGTGTATTTTTCTCATTTTATTTTGTTTTCATACCATAAAAGTTATGAAGTAGCAATAAAATAGTAGTTCTTCCCAAATGTTTTTTGCATTGTTTCAAGTATAGACTTATTTTTTGGGTTAGGGTCAACTTAACCCTAACACAAACCCTAACTAAGCGGGTAGGTCATGAGGTATGTCAATGGAGGAGGTTAGGGATAGAGTTCGGTTTAACCCTAACCCTACCCAAGTGGGTAGGTCATGAGGTAAGTCAATAGAGGAGGTTAGGGATAGGGTTAGGGTTAACCCTAACCCTACCCAAGTGGGTAGGTCATAAGGTAAATCAATAGAGCAGATTGTTACGGTTGTGACGATGCCCATTATATGTATTTTTCTCATTTTATTTTGTTTTCATACCACAAAATCAATTAATAAGCAATAAAAATCTTAGTATCCAGGTAACAATCCCGACTTTGACCCACGTAGGCTCCTCGATTCAAAGTTCCACTGTTTAGCTTAAGGGCTTATAGCCCTAGACCTCCTTTACAACCCCTTAAAATTTGGGCTTCCTAGCCCCAAAGGGGGCCACAGTAGGCAGCTTTAACTGACTTCCATGGGTGGTCACTTTCTGCAAATCTGTACCCAGTAAAAGAGCACCAAAGCCAGGTAACAAACCCCAAATTTGACCCGCATAGGCTCCTCGGTGCAAAGTCCACCAGACTAGCTTGAGTGCTCCTCTTGTAGCCCTAGACCTCCTCTACAAGCCCAGAAAATTTGGGATTCCTGGTCCCAAAGGCGTTCTCTGTACCGGACTTCCATGTGGTGTTCCATTTTGAAAGAGGGAACCAGGATGAGAGTGAATTTGATGGTGGTATCCGACCATCAGTTTCGGGGCTGGGCAGGTTGAGGCGTCTCTCCCCGGTCACAGAGGTGATGTGACATACAAGGGGTGACCCTTTTTCGGACACCTCGCGGAAGATGGTAGAGAGGCACCCGGAGGCAACCCGGAGGATGGGCGCATCCCAGCAGCAGTCGCAGGGCCTGTGCAGGAGACCCAGACCTCCTCCCGGTGGCTCAGAGAACCACAGACTTTGTCATTTTGAAGGAGAGAACCGGGATGAGAGTGAATTTGATGGCTGCATCCGACCAGCAGTTCCAGGGTGCTGCGCAGGTTCAGTTCCTCTCCCCAGTCACAGAGGTCATGTGACACGCAGGGGGTGACAACATTTCCGACACCTTCAGAATAAAGGTAGAGAGGCTTGGTGGACCCCTTTGTCAACATAGCTAGTCTGTGGGCAAAAGATTGACATTGCTACCCAGAAAAGGTGTATCCGAAGCTGGAAAACAAACCTGGAACTTGACCCGCTGCCATTCCTCGAGTGAAGGTCCCACAGTCTCACTTGAGGGCTCCTCCTGTAGCCCTCAACCTCCTATTTAAACGCCGAAAGAGCTGCATTGCTCCATGGATCCAATAACTAAGTGGCTAGAGGCTCTCTCACATGGTATTTGGGCTGAGCTGAAATGACACCTATGCTCACCGGTTTGAGTCCTCCCTATGGCCCGTCAGTGCTCATCAATAGGGTTATGTGTTGTTTATACTTAGGCCATTTTTGAGATGTCCCCTGGCCTTTTATTTTACGGTCCAAGACCGGTCGGGTCTTGGGCTGCCATCACGTGGTCTGCCAGCTCCCAAGCCATCAGCCCTGTGGTTGCCATAAACCTGGGCTTCTAGAGCTCCAGCCCTGGCGGGCCTGTGGGCTGCCATCAGGCGGGCTGCCAGCTTCCAAGCAGTCAGCCCTGTGGTTGCCATCAACCTGGGCTTCCAGAGATCCAGCCCTGCTGGCTGCCATCTCCCAAGCTGTCAGCCCTGTTTTTGCCATCAACCTGGGCTTCCAGAGCTCCAGCCCTGATGGGCCTGTGGGTTGCCATTAGGCGGCTGCCAGCTCCCAAGCTGTCAGCCCTGTGGTTGCCATCACCCGGGCTTCCATCGTTCCAGCCCAGCTGGGCCTGTGGGCTGCCATCACGGGGGCTACCAGCTATCAAGCCTCCACCTGCCGTTTGTTCAACAGCCACGAACCTTTACCCTAACCCTAACATCACAGGTATTTTGAACTTTCAAGGTTCTTTATCAATATGTACGCAACTGTAAAAGGACTTTATACATACGTTCCTTAAACAATTTATTGAACCAGACAATAGGTCAGGGAGACACAGAGGTAATGTAAGATATAAGCGCTGTCTTTTATATCTGCCCGTCCCGGTCCAGACTATCCAAGTTGTCGGGAGATTAGTGAAGTGTCCTTTAGTTGAGCCCCACGTTGGTGGCCAAATTTTGTTGGGGCAAAACCCTTCGCTTCTATGATTGTTGGGGTCCCAATTGATGTGGATGTACGAGTGCTCGTAGTGCTGACACAGACACACAGCTGAATCGGGTTCTCCCTCTCTCCTTTATTACACACAAGCATACATCTTTATAACACTACAGATAAACATTAACAAATCAGGCACCCTGCCAATCGAAACTAGTGATTTGATTAGTTATTCATATTAGGGTTAGGGTTATATACTTCTGTACTATACTAACAGAATTTTTAATGGTTAAAACCTTCTACATCTATCTTTTTGCAGCGCATCCTCAAACACAGAGACAACATAACTCTCTTGAATGTCAAACTCTGATAAGGGAGCAGCTACCTTGGCCTTGTAGATAGAACTCCCCACACCCTTCCAGCTGGCTCATTAATTTTGCACATATGCACAAGATGGAGGAAATACTTGCTGAAAAATTGATTCTCATCCATCACACATAGTAGAAAACCATAAGTAGAAAAACTTTGTGGATCCTTAAGGTATTCTACGAGAATTATGGGAAAATAGAGGAGAAACTTCAAAACTTACAATTTTTTCTGTAAGGCGGCAAGAGTTACACTTCAAGGGTTAACAGCTAAACAAACCTCAATATTTATTACCCAGATTCTGCAATTTGCAAAAAGCCCCCATATATGGTTGTAAACGGCTCTATGGGCACAAGGCGGGGAGCGGGAAGTAGCAACATATAGAGGGCCAATTTTACTGGGATAATTTTAAGTTGCCTTGTTGCATTTGAAGACCCCCTGATAAGCCCCCACAGTGGAAACTCCCCAAAATGGACCCCATTTTAGAAACTATGGGATAAGGTAACAGTTTTGTTGGTACTATTTTTGGGAACATATGATCTTTTTTGACCGCTTGATATTATGCTTTTTGTGAGGCAAAGTAACCAAAAATGCCTGTTATGGCACTGCTTTTATTAAGGTTTTTTTGGTGTTCACCTGACAGGACAGATCATATGTTGTTATTTTTATAGAGTCACTTGTTATGTACGCGGCAAACCTAATGTTTTTTTTTTTTTTTTTAGTTTTACACATAAGCATTTTTGCGGTAAGAGTAGAAGTTTTATTGGTATCATTTTGGGGTGTATATGATTTTTTGATCCCTTATTATTACAATTTTTTTGGGAGCTGAGACAAAAATGGCTGTTTTGGCACAGTTTTAAAAATTATTTTATGGCATTCACTTGATGGTATAATTCGTGTTATACATTTAAAGAGCTGCTTGTTACAGATGTGTTGGTCTACTAAGTCTATCCTTTTTTTTCAAATAAAAATGACTTGATGAAGGGAAAAAGGCACTTTTTTAACGTAAGCTGTTTTAAAAAAAATTATGTTTTAACTTTTTTCATATTATATTTTTGTCCCAGTATGGGTCTGATCCCTGTTTCAATGCAGTAGAATACATGCTGTATTGTACTACACTGACAGTGTGCCCATGAAACCCAGCCTGGTGTCACGGTGGGGAGTGGGGGAAACTCCCCACCGTACAATGAAGGGAAGACAGAAATGCCACTAGGGCAATATGCCATGAAAAGGGAGCAGGTCACCTCCTGATGCATCCCTAACACCATCCCTGACCTCCTGAGACAGTATGAATCAACCCTAATGGTGGGAGGGCTCATACACTCAAACCTAGGATTCTACAAACGCCCTAAGAATCCCTGTTAGTAATGTCAGGAGTAAGAGACAACCGATTCAACCAAATCACAGGTGAACCGGAGTCTCCCACAGGCCAAGCAACAGGGAAAGATGAGACAGCAAGCAAACAAACATAATGGCAAGCAAGAGCTCAGTGCAAACAACAAAGACCCCTTCGCAGAGGTGCAGACAACCAGGAGAATGTCTAGCATTCATGCTGGAACCATACAGCAAACATACCAGACATGGAACACAACACTAGACAAGGCAACTAATCCCCAAATCAAACCCACACCAAACATACAGACAAGTAAGGTAGGGAACAAGGAGGAAACATGAGGGAAGCATTGTTAAAGATCTTGATGTTCCACAAGGAGGCCCTCACGGACAGGTGTCACATTCAGCAAGGAGCAGAGCTCTTACACCAACCAAGGCAAACATACAACTGACCTCTGGTTCAACAACTCCAGAATAAGAAGAGCCAAGAGGCTACACCCAACTCCACCTTGCACACACCTTCATCCACCCCAGCCAGATAATTAACCCCTCCAGCAACAGACAGGGAAGTGCCCAGGGGGAAGGCGGAGCCATCTGCATGCTGCAACAACATGTTGCCGATGGCAACCGCATGCAGGGCAACCATGTCACGGCACACACAACAGAGGCCGTGACACTTGGGAGCTGGGCCTCATAGGCTTCCGTACATGGCAGCCATTGGCCCTGTCACCAGAGCACAGGGGGCCGATGGAGAGACAGAGTGAGGGGCCCTGCACTGAGTGGGCGCCCAATCAGCAATTACCTTCCTGCAGTGACGTACTATTATGTGAAATGTCACAAAGGGGTTAAGAAACGTATTAAAAAGGGAGCTTTTGTGGATCCATATGCTAGACACGCTACAGCCCAAGGGACTGAATAGAGACTATGAAATAACATGTGGCTTATGACGTTTCATTACTACGATAAATGTAGAAAAAGAGAACAGCGCCCCCTGTGTGTGAACTGTGATGTAGAGTCCCCCCTGATGCCGGGGACTGCAACTCATCAGATGGAGTTGTGCTGAACCAGGCACAATGCTGGAAAACACTTGTGGTTTCAGAGCAGCACCCTTAAGCCATGGACCACTGGCAGGTCCTGAAAAATATGTGTGTAGTGCCTTGGAGCAGGGGTATTGTGAAGTCTGGACATTTGCCCCTGTTTCCCCTATGCAAAGTTATAAACTTCTTACTTTATTTCACTTGAATGGGTTAACATGCACAGTTTAATACTGTGTAACTGCATTTTATATGTATGTTGTGATATATATTCTGTTCGTTATCACTGTGTTTATATAACTCTGTGGAAAGGGTTAATGAACATTGAGAGACTTTTGGGACTTTGAATAAGAAGCTGGAACTTTTCCACAGCTGCCATAGGGTTTAAAGAAGACCATCTTTTGGAGGGAAAAATCCAGACATTGTTTATTACCAAAACCAATCAGACTGACCTTCTGAATGTCTGGTTTTGGTTTAGCTCTGTTGTTATGTCTGGAAAAACTGCTGTGTCATTGCCATCGAGTATCATTGAAGCTATAATGTAAGTCTATGACAGACGGAAAGTGAAACATTGTATCTGTTTGTGCTGAGCTTCTCCACTCCTCCCACTAGAAGGTTCCAGTCTAGCCATGAAACTGTATATAAAGAGGTCAGAGAGGGGCGTGTCCTGGTCGAGGATGTGAGTGGCAGCAGTGCATGTTAGCCCCCGCTATTCACTGCAAACAGCCTGCTCCGTGGGCTTACCTGAGCCTCCCAGGGGCTGGCAACACTATTTTCCTGCCGGCTGTCAGTGTCCAGTGTCCGTCTGGAGGGGTCCCATGGCCGGAGGTACTTCCAAGAGGAGCATAGAGATGGCAGAAGGTGCCGAGCGTGGTGCGCAAGATGGCGTCGGCAGGCTCTCTACGGCAAAGACGCAAGGCAGGGCAGGAGGGGTGGAGGGTGCTGTGAGGGCTGCAGCGAACTCCAGGGCACCACTGAAGATGCCAGAGCTGCAGGGACCCTACGTGGATGAGGGGGTGGAAGAGACAACCCAGATCACTGCAGGAGGAGCCCCTAAGGACGCTATGGCGGTTGGTGTGGCAGGGGCAGAGGAGGCAGCCAAGATAGAGGAGGTGGGGGCCATATCTGAGTACAGAGCCGACATTAAAATATGTCTTCAGGGCAGTTACCCAGTGTGGAGTGACTCTGACAGCTTTACAGCAGGAAATGGGGTCCCTGAAGCAGGAGTTCTTCTTTATTCACCATGATCTGCAGAAAGGTAATGAAAGAATGGTGGAAGTGGAGGGCCTTGTGAGTGAGGTGGAAGATAAGTTACCCCCTCTAACCAGGACGTCCAGCGTTAATCGCCAAGACGGATGACCTAGAGAATCGTCTAAGACGCAACAATACGTCTTCTGGGGATCCCTGAAAAAGTTGAGGGGCAAGATCCTACTTCTTACTTTGAAACATGGCTTAAAGACGTTTTTGGTACAGAGGTGCTTTCACCGATGTATGCAGTAGAGCGGGCGCACCGAGTCCCCATCAGACTGCTGCCACCGGGAGCACCCCCACGTCCTGTTCTGATTAAACTACTTCACTACAGGGACCGGGATGCCATTCTGAAGGCTGCCAGAAATCGCACTGACATCACCATCAATAGGCAAGCAATTGCATTTTTTCAGGACTTTTCCTCCGAAGTCCAAAAGGAGCGGACCCAGTTCCTGGATGTCAAGCGGAGACTTTGCTCCCTGCAGGTGTCCTATTCCATGATGTACCCGGCGCGGCTGCTCTGGGATCTGTTCATTTTTTCACTAAACCGAAAGATGCGGCCACATGGATCGACCAGCATGAGTGTCGGCTGCGACAGGAGGAGAGATGATGGCCGTCCGATTACCTCACGTTTGTACCCTCGGTCGCTACTGAGCGACTTGTTGGAAAATTATCTCTCTACTGAACTGCCCACGAAGCGCGAGTATCCTTTTATGGCGGGGGACAATCTCGCTTAGCAAAAGTGGAGAGGTTGAGACTTTACTTAGATGTCCGGTTTCATGGAGGACTTGTGCCTCGGCCTGTTAGATGATGCAACGCAGGCACGAGTTTTTGGTTCTGTTTTTTGTTTCTCTTACTCTTTTTCTTTGTGGATTTACTCTACAATGTCTGTATTGATGCTCTGTATCTGTGATATCATGCCTTTTTCTTGGTACGACACCGCCATCGTATTGCTTGTACCTATAATGCTCCTATTAGGTTGTGTTATCAGCTGGGTCATGTTTTTGATGTTCAAGTATGGCTAAGTATGTATTTAATATCGTGAGCTAGAATGTACGTGGCCTGGGTGACCCGTCAAAGCGATTCGCCATGATGGATTATCTGCGCCCATACTTCCCAGATATTATATGTTTGTAAGAAACCCATTTTACGAAGGAGGGGGCACAGGCATTCCATAGGTCATGGATGAGTCATACATTTCACTCAGCGTTCTCGGCCATTCCCGAGGGGTTAGCGTCCTGGTGCATAGATCTATTCCCCTCCAGGTTCAGTCATCCAGTACCGACCCTGACGGCCGCTTTATCTGCATACACTGTACTATCTTCACACAGGAATACCTACTGGTCTCATTATATATACCTTCACCTTATAGGAGCGTGGCGTTAAGAGGCGCCCTGACATTTATTAATAGTAACCCTGATATACCTGTTATTATGGTGGGAGATTTCAATAACACTATTCATCACCCCTACTGGGATAGATATGGGGGGGCACAGGCAAAAGCTGATTGTAACGGAGCTCCGTGTACTCCGACCGAGTACCCTCCGTTGATGGACTCTTCCTAGCTTGCGCCGAGGACCACAAGCACCGCACTGGACACCACAGCCACCGCAGACTCCACAACCGCCGTAGCTTAGCTGGAGCCTCGCTGTCTTCCGTCCACCCTAGATTGGCTTCTGTCCTTCAGTAGAGCGTATCCGAAACAAGCTCTTAAAAGGGCTAAGTGATTAAAGCTCAAGGGAGTATGTAGAACATAGCAATCCCCAGTGTGATATAGCAGTTCCCTCCAATAACGAGTCAAGGCTGCGATTTGAAGGTCAAGCTAGGACTGACTGTCCTGGGGCATACAGCCTCTTTTATTTACACTCCACAAACATAGTACGGCCCACAGGGGTTTGAAATACAACCAATCAATCCGTACAATAAACACAGACACTCCCACACAAAATACAGCGACCAATCAACATACAGCCAGATATATCACAATCCCACATGGCTGGTCCATTGTGGATGCTGATTAGGTCACAGGCGACGTCCATTGTGGATGTTGATTAGGTCACAGTAATGTCCATTGTGGATGATGATTAGGTCACAGCAATGTCCATTGCAAAGGCCAACTGTCACTGGGGCCATAGTCGCAGGGTAAGAGGCTGACAAGCAGGCCTCTCCAATGCCCAGGGATAAATGGCAGTTTGTCACACTGATGGTCCGGTATCAGCCTTTGGTAGTTTGCTGGAGAAGGTGGCCCTGATAGATTTGTGGCGTGTGGCCTAAATGTGGAGTCAGCCACGTGTGAGGTGGTTTGGGACGCCATGAAGGCTTGCTTACGGGGAGCGCTTATTCAAGGGATTAGTAGAGCCAAAATTAAAAGCAGACAATTTGGATTGTTTTTGAGGGACCGAGTTGGGGTAACGGAGGCAAATTATGTGGAGAAGGGCGATCAGTTGTCTCTATCTGTCTCGACGGAGGCACAGGATGCATATATATCGCATGTTGTGGAATTTTCCCGTACAAAGCAATCCTTTCAGCAACATACGTATTATGATGAGGGAGAGAAGGCAGGCCACCTGCTAGCCCTTGTGGCTAGGGCACAGTCCACGTCGACATACATTACTGCTTTACAGGGGGAGGATGGGACGGACATTGTGGATAGTCAGGCCAGTGTCGGTATTTGGCTCCTTTTACGCTAATCTATATCAGTTCCGTCTAGGTTGTGAAAGAGAAGATATATCCGCATATTCACATGGGGTATCCTTGCCCATGTTGTCAGACTCAGATAGAGCATACCTTAATGGCCCGCTACAGTTGTTGGAAATCGAGGAGGCAGTGGCTTCTATGGCGAGTAATAAAGCACCGGGTACAGATCGGCTGCCGGTAGAAATTGATAAGAAGTTTGGGGATATCTGATTGCCCCAGTTGTTGAAGGTGTACCAGGATGCCTCGGAGACGGGGAGATTCCGGCGTCCATGCCGGAGGCTATTATAATTGTCCTCCATAAACCTCCTCCCCGATTCCTACCGCCCTATATCTTTGCTGCCCACAGATATAAAGATACTGGCTAAAGTGCTGGGTTTGCGCCTCTCTAAGGTAATTTCCTCCATTGAACATATGGACCAGTCTGGATTTTTGCCAGATAGTTTCACGGCGATTAATATTAGACGCCTATATCTATATATGCTAATTACGGTGGACAATCCGGGGGATAGGGTCATCTGTTCCTTGGATGCCTGTAAGGCATTTGATAGTATTGATTGGGAGTATCTGTGGGAGGTGCTGGAGCGGTTTGGTTTGGGGGATAGTTTCATAGCATGGGTGCGGCTGTTATATGGTAGGCCTACAGCGCGGGTACGGGTGAACTGAGATTTATCAGAAAGATTCAGCTGTACAGGGGAACTAGGCAGGGCTGTCCTTTGTCTCCATTACTGTTTGCCCTCGCTATAGAGCCGGTGGCGGCTATTGTTAGCAGTCATGGCGGAATCACAGGGTGTAGCCGAGGCAGGTCACAGGAGAAAATAGCATTGTATGCGGATGATGCCTTGCTGTTCCTAGCCGAGGCTAGGGAGTCCTTACCGGTGGCTATGGCACTATTTGATACCTTTGGGCGCTACTCTGGCTTGGTTATCAATTGGAGCAAATCGTCCCTCCTCCCTATAGATAATGTGGATAACTCTGTGACTTACGCTTACTCAGGACTGCAGGTGGTGAGTGAATTTAAGTATCTGGGGGGGGGGGGGGTCTGGGAAACTCACAGAATATGAGAAGCTTTACTTATCTCCCCTCATAGGCAGATTTAAACAGAAACTGCACCCATGGTCTAAGCTCCCGTTGTGAGTAGTGGGTCGGATTAATCTTATTAACATGATCTGGATGCCACAGCTACTTTATTTGCTCCATAATTCCCCCATATGGTTACCTCTTAGGCTTTTTCACACCATTAATAGGCTGTTTAGGGAACTTATATGGAGGGGGGGCTCGGCACGATTGCGACTGGAGACACTACAAACAAGTAAAAACGCATGGGGGATTGGCTCTTCCAAATCCGTGGGTGTATTTTCTGGCTGCCCAACTTTAACATATGAGGGACTGGAAAAAGAAGGAAGGAAATACCCAAAATAAGTTACTGAACGGTTTCTTAGTGGTAACAAACCTATATGACGCGTTAGAGGCAGATAAGCTGAAAATGTCAGGTCTGGTGTTTCCTACACTGCGGATCTTGCATAGGATATGGTGGAATGTGAGGGAAATACAGGGCATAAAAGTTATCACGCAGTATACCTCCATATGGGACACTCCATGGTTACCACATCTGGGCTCCCTGCAGGGTATAGGGGGGGGGGATGGCCTCATAGGGGCATTATTTGGGTTTACCAGCTTCTAGATAATATTGTACTTAAATCCTATGACCAACTTCAGATGGAAACTGGTTTACTGCCCTCAGACTTTTATAGGTATTTGCAGGTGCCCCATCCCTTCCAGACTGACCATGATGATGGCATGTCGAGTATGGTTCACCAAAACAAAATCATTGCTCTTATAGATAAGAGGAACTCCTCGTCTGGAGTTATTTCTCTGCTCTATCAGGTTATACTAGATTGATTTTTGCAAGACTACCCAGTGAATAGTAGGGCAAAATGGGAAGTAGAGATGGGGCCATTAGAGGAAACCCAGTGCCAGGAGATATTGGAGAGGATCCCGCAGCTCTCTCTCAGTGAAGCCCATACGTTGTCACAATTATTTCTGATCCATCGGGTTTACAGAACTCCTCAGTTCTTGTTTAATATCGGATGTTGTTCGGATTCCAAGTGTTCAAGATGTGGAGGATGATGCGGGTATGTTACACATGCTGTGGTCCTGCTCGGCCCTGGAGGGTTTTTGGCGAGCTGTGCGTCATCTCATTAATTCTCTGTATTAAGTTACACTGGATGTGACCCATTTGTCTGTGTATTGGGATATGTGGAGGATCTGCCAATCTCTGAGCCCAAGAAGGTAGCAGTGGCCAGAATGCTGTATATGGCTCGTAAGCTGATTGCTCAGCACTGGTTGGGTGAGGGTAGTCCTAGTAGAACCAAATATATAGCCAAGATAAATTGGCTAATTAATTTGGAACGAGGGGTGTATAGGAGGAGGGGGGCTATGACCAAATTTGAAAAGCTTTGAACTCCTTGGATTAATGCCCCTGGGCTTGCATCCAGGGAACTCCAGAGATACCGTCTGAGACTAGTGTGAGGGGCATTATTGTATGCTGTGTGAATTTGGCTCCGTGGTTGGTGGTCTGTTGTAGGGCTTATGGACAACCTTCTCGCTGCTTAAAGGGGTTCTGCAGTTTGTTACCACTGATGATCTATCCTCAGGATAGATCATCAGCATGTGATCGGCCGGGGTCCGAAACCCGGGACCCCCGCCGATCAGCTGTTTGAGAAGGCCGCGGTGAACAGAGCTTAGTCGTGACGTCACTGGGCGGGGCGCTAGCAGTGGTAAACAGTGAGAAGGCCGCGGCGCTCCTGCAACAGCTCCTCTCAAACAGCTGATCGGCGGGGGTCCCGGGTGTCGGACCCCGGCCGATCACATGCTGATCTATCCTGAGGATAGATCATCAGTGGTAAACTGCAGAACCCCTTTAATAAGGGGAAGATGTGTATGATGAAGGATGGTACTCTTGCCTGCGGGATCAAAGATTTAACTTCAATATATTGTTGAGACTGTCGTGAGAAAGGAGCATGTATTTATCACAAAATATGATGGTATGGTCAGGATTGGTGGGATGTGGAGGATGGAGAGCATCATCACGATGTTATTTGGGGGGAGGGTATGTGGGTGTTGGGGTTTGCTGCCTGTAAAATTTGAAATTTGTTAATAAGCGGTTTAATCAGTGCTTGGATAGGGAGAGGTGAATCCAAAGTGGAGCGCGCGATATACCTAGAAGTCAGCGTGCACAAGTTTCACCAGCGTGGACATGATTGGGATAATCGACTCGAAAAAAGGCATGGAGTAAGCGGGTAAGATCGCTCCATTTTGAAAGCCGGCACTATCACAAAATCGCCATTCAGTGGTGCACCACACTTCCAGCGGGACGCTGCTGAGAAAATTAGTGTACCTCTGCAGTGTTAGGGCTCTTTCACACTAGCGTTTTTGTTTTCCGGCATAGAGATCCGTCGTCGGGTCTCTATGCCGGAAAAATCCTGATCAGGATCATCCCCATGCATTCTGAATGGAGAGAAATCCGTTCAGGACGCATCAGGATGTCTTCAGTTCAGGACCGGAACGTTTTTTGGCCGGAGAAAATACCGCAGCATGCTGCGCTTTTTGCACCGGCCAAAAATCCGGAACACTTGCCGCAAGGCCGGATCTGGAATTAATGCCCATTGAAAGGCATTAATCCGTATCCGGCCTTAAGCTAAATGTCGTTTCGGCGCATCGCCATCCGACGTTTAGCTTTTTCTCAATAGTTACCATGGCAGCCAGGACACTAAAGTCCCGGCTGCCATGGTAAAGTGTAGTGGGGAGCCGGGGAGCGGTATACTTACAGTCCGTGCGGCTCCCGGGGCGCTCCAGAGTGACGTCAGGGCGCCCCACACGCATGGATCACGTGATCCATGCGAATGGGGGGCTCTGACGTCATTCTGGAGCGCCCCGGGAGCCGCACGGACTGTAAGAAAACTGCTCCCCACTACTACTATGGCAACCAGGACTTTAATAGCGTACTGGCTGCCATAGTAACCTCAAAGCATTAGAAGACTGATCAGGATCCTGCTCAGTCTTCTAATGCTTCAGGCGACTTGCGTTCTGACGGATCCTCAGAACGCAAGTGTGAAAGAGGCCTTATTGACAAATTCATGAGACTTGAAGATTTGATTATCTTATATATCAAAGAGTAAAGTGAAAAGACATATTCAGGAACGCCGTCTTATCCATCTTTCAGCGCTTTATTTAAATGACTGGTTGATTCGTTATTCTCAATACTGACTACTTTGGATGTTGCCAAGAATTTTTGCTGCTACTATTTTTACTGATGTGATTATTTTATGAGATGTTGCTGTTTATGTTATAGGGTTACGTTAGTTCATTAGCGATTGGTCTTTGATTTTAGTGTCAGCGTCGCCCTATACCGATTACCCTATTTTAGGCGGGGACTTTGCCATTCTATATTGTATATTTTTATGCATCAGGATTCTATTGCCCCCCAATCCTAACAAGTCCCTGATGTATATTGGTGTGTTTTATATAATAAACTGTTAGCCAGCGATCCATCAGAGTGAACAGTCTCTTCCTATTAGTCATGTTTTATGTGGGAAATCTTATTGTGCCGTCCTTTGCCAGGGTAATTTAATATTGCACATTACTACGATAACGCCTCTGGGGATGATTTCTGTGATATCTACTGATGTTGAAGACGGCGCTGAATGTTAGTGTCTGACGTCACCTGTACGTGACAATTCTGCTTTGGTTAGGGTCCTTTCACATCTGCCTTTTCATTCAGGTTTTGAGATCCGGCAGATGATTTGGTTCCCATTCACTGGCAATAGGGACAAAACTCATCAGTTTGCATCAGTTCAGTTCAGTTGCGTTTTGAGGCTGGACACAAAACCGAGGCAAGCAGCATTTTTGGGTCTGGATTGCTAAACTAAACAAAACTGATCCAGTATGAAAATCATCAGTTTTTTTAGGTTACGGAAAAATATGGATCCGGCTCATTGCCTTAGGCTATTTCCACGCTTACATTTTCCGGTATTGAGATCCGGCAGGGTTGGGAAAAAACAGAACAGAGCAGAACGGAGTGCTCCAAAATGCATTTCGTTCCATTGCAAGCTGCGGTTTTCTTTCCATCATGGGAGTAAAACCGATCCGGCATGACCCACAATGCAAGTCAACAGGGACGGATCCATTTCTCAGACACAATAGAAGACTTTCAATGGTGTTCATCACTATGGCTATGTTAAAGAATATACAACCAGATTTGGCATAACGGATGCAGAGGGCTGTATTATCAGTAAAGGAAGCGTTTTTGCGGATCTCTGCCGCATAAGGCAAAAACGCAAGTGTGAGCGTAGCATTACAATGATTTTCATACCTGATCAGGTTTGTTCAGTTATGATTTATTACAACTAGATCAGGATGCATTAAATGGAATGGATCCTTTTAATTCCGGTTTTGAGCCCATCTGCCAGATGTGAAAGTGGCCTGAGAAAGCCTGGACGGGAAACAATTATCCGGTGTCACGTCCCTGGGGCTAACATTTACTCCATCACTGGGTGGGAGGCTTCTTCGCCGGCGGGGAATGAATGATGGACTTAAACACCGCAGAGTTATTTACTTTCTTTATTATTGTCAGAGACCATAAATCACAAACGAGGCGGAGCAGCAGATTCAGAGATTGTAAGCGCGTGGACAGTGGGCAGAAGCCGTCACATCCCAGGAGGAGAATCAGAAGCTCGGGGCCTGCAGAGGATTGTCCAGACGATAACCCAACAGAAGCTGATTTAGAAGGGTCTTCTCATTGTCCTTTCTGTGCACTGGTAGAGGAGGCAAGGGGTTTCCCTTGTACTCTATAACTGCCATCTTGGCACGGTCCAGATTTTCACGGTTTGGTATCTGGTACATATTTGTGTAGTTACCATTATGCAAATTAAAACGAGGAACCATAATCTTAAAAAGCTTGTGAATTAGATCTTTTTCCTGCAAATTGAAGCACAAAACCAAAATTTACACAACATTCACATGTAATCCCAACTCTTAAAGGGCCCATGTCAGCAGATCTGTCCCTCTGACACCGGCTGACCGGTTACATGTGCGCTCGGCAGCTGAAGGCATCTGTGTTGGTCCCATGTTAATATGTGCCTGCATTACTAACAAAAATTATGTTTTAATATATGCAAATCAGCCTCTAGAAACAACGGGGGCGTTGCCTTTACATCTAGAGGCTCTGCTTTCTCTACAGTGCCCGCGTCCTCCCCACTTAGATTGACAGCGCCTGACAGTGAAAATGTCATCCAGCCTGGCCCTCAACTCTCCTAAGGTCAAATTGCAGATGTTGCGGAAGTTGCAAAGAGAGCAGAGCCTCTAGGTGTAAAGACAACATCCATGTTGCTCCTTGAAGTTCGTTTGCAAACTTAAAGCATTTTTCTAAGAAATATGGCCACTTTTATGAACATGGACCAACACAGATGCCTCCAGCTGCTGGCGCACATATGAGAGGTCAGCCGGTGTCATGGACAGATCTGCCAACAGGGGCCTGGACATTTTTCAAACCTGCAGATCATGAACAATTTCTGACTCTGCAGTTCTGATAATACATGACAATACATACATGTAATCATATGTGATAAGTATGATCGCCGCAAAGTTATTTTAGCAACTAAAACACTGCTTCCCCTGTGCAAGACAATAATACTGCTCCTATGTACAAGAATAAAACTACTATGATATTGCTCCTATGTAATACTGCCTCCTATGTACAAGAATATAACTACTATAATACTGCTCCTATGAACAAGAATATAACTACTATAATACTGCTCCTATGTACAAGAATATAACTACTATAATACTGCCTCCTATGTACAAGAATATAACTACTATAATACTGCTCCTATGTACAAGAATATAACTACTATAATACTGCCTCCTATGTACAGGGATATAACTACTATAATACTGCTCCTATGTACAAGAATATAACTACTATAATACTGCCCCTATGTACAAGAATATAACTACTATAATACTGCTCCTATATACAAGAATGTAACTACTATAATACTGCTCCTATGTACAAGAATATAACTACTATAATACTGCTCCTATGTACAAGAATATAACTACTATAATACTGCTCCTATGTACAAGAATATAACTACTATAATACTGCCTCCTATGTACAGGGATATAACTACTATAATACTGCTCCTATGTATAAGAATATAACTACTATAATACTGCTACTATGTACAAGAATATAACTACTATAATACTGCTCCTATGTACAAGAATATAACTACTATAATACTGCCTCCTATGTACAGGGATATAACTACTATAATACTGCTCCTATGTATAAGAATATAACTACTATAATACTGCCTCCTATGTACAAGAATATAACTACTATAATACTGCTCCTATGTACAAGAATATAACTACTATAATACTGCCTCCTATGTACAGGGATATAACTACTATAATACTGCTCCTATGTACAAGAATATAACTACTATAATACTGCCCCTATGTACAAGAATATAACTACTATAATACTGCTCCTATATACAAGAATGTAACTACTATAATACTGCTCCTATGTACAAGAATATAACTACTATAATACTGCCTCCTATGTACAAGAATATAACTACTATAATACTGCTCCTATGTACAAGAATATAACTACTATAATACTGCTCCTATGTACAAGAATATAACTACTATAATACTGCTCCTATGTACAAGAATATAACTACTATAATACTGCCTCCTATGTACAGGGATATAACTACTATAATACTGCCTCCTATGTACAAGAATATAACTACTATAATACTGCCTCCTATGTACAAGAATATAACTACTATAATACTGCTCCTATGTATAAGAATATAACTACTATAATACTGCTACTATGTACAAGAATATAACTACTATAATACTGCTCCTATGTACAAGAATATAACTACTATAATACTGCCTCCTATGTACAGGGATATAACTACTATAATACTGCTCCTATGTATAAGAATATAACTACTATAATACTGCGGGATGATAGGAGTTGGACCCCAGTGCACATATAATCACCGTTAGCCAAAAGTCAGCCATCTTCATTGCTTTTTCATCTCGATCTCCACATTTTCCGTAATCAATGATCTGAAAGACAAAGGCAGCAAATAATATGTAATAAGCAGTGTATGGGGGAGGGGGGTTTAAGTGAGGGGCTTTGTATATAATACATGGGGGGTCAGTGAGGGGCTGTGGACTATAATGGGGGGGTCAGTGAGGGGCTTTGTATATAATACATGGGGGTCAGTGAGGGCTGTGACTATAATGGGGAGGGGGTCAGTGAGGGGCTGTGACTATAATGGGGAGGGGTCAGTGAGGGCTTTGTATATAATACATTGGGGGTCAGTGAGGGGCTGTGACTATAATGGGGAGGGGTCAGTGAGGGGCTGTGACTAATGGGGGGGGGGGTCAGTGAGGGGCTTTGTATATAATACATTGGGGGGGTCAGTGAGGGGCTGTGACTATAATGGGGGAGGGTCAGTGAGGGCTGTGACTATAATCGGGAGGGGTCAGTGAGGGGCTGTGACTATAATGGGGAGGGGTCAGTGAGGGGCTTTGTATATAATACATGGGGGGGGGTCAGTGAGGGGCTTTGTATATAATACATGTGGGAGGTCAGTGAGGGCTCGTGACTATAATGGGGAGGGGTCAGTGAGGGCTTGTATATAATACATGGGGGGGTCAGTGAGGGGCTTTGTATATAATACATGGAGAGGGTCAGTGAGGGGCTGTGACTATAATGGGGAGGGTCAGTGAGGGCTTTGTATATAATACATTGGGGGGTCAGTGAGGGCTTTGTATATAATACATTGGGAGTCAGTGAGGTGCTGTATATAATACATTGGAGGTCAGTGAGGGCTTTGTATATAATACATGGGGGGTCAGTGAGGGCTTTGTATATAATACATGGGGGGTCAGTGAGGTGCTTTGTATATATAATACATTGGGGAGGGTCAGTGAGGGGCTGTGTATATAATACATTGGGGGAGTGAGGGCTTTGTATATAATACATTGAGGGAGGTCAGTGAGGGGCTGTGTATATAATACATGAGGGAGTGAGGGCTTTGTATATAATACATGGGGGGTCAGTGAGGGCTTTGTATATAATACATGGGGGGGTCAGTGAGGGGCTTTGTATATAATACATGGGGGTCAGTGAGGGCCTTTGTATATAATACATAGGGGGTCAGTGAGGTGCTTTGTATATATAATACATTGGGGAGGGTCAGTGAGGGGCTTTGTATATAATACATTGAGGGTCAGTGAGGTGCTTTGTATATAATACATTGGGGAGGTCAGTGAGGGCTGTGTATATAATACATTGGGGGGAGTGAGGGCTTTGTATATAATACACATTGAGGGGTCAGTGAGGGGCTGTGTATATAATACATTGGGGGAGTGAGGGGCTTTGTATATAATACATGGAGGTCAGTGAGGGGCTGTGTATATAATACATTAGAGAGTCAGTGAGGTGCTTTGTATATAATACATGGGGGGTCAGTGAGGGGCTTTGTATATAATACATTAGGGGGGTGAGTGAGGGCTGTGTATATAATACATTGAGGGGTCAGTGAGGTGCTTTGTATATAATACATTGGGAGGTCAGTGAGGGCTTTGTATATAATACATGGGGGGTCAGTGAGGTGCTTTGTATATAATACATTGAAGTCAGTGAGGGCTTTGTATATAATACATTGGGAGGTCAGTGAGGGCTTTGTATATAATACATTGGGGGGTGAGTGAGGGGCTTTGTATATAATACATGGGAGGTCAGTGAGGTGCTTTGTATATAATACATTGGGGGATGAGTGAGGACTTTGTATATAATACATGGGAGGTCAGTGAGGGGCTTTGTATATAATACATTGGGGGTGAGTGAGGGGCTTTGTATATAATACATGGGGGGTCAGTGGGGGCTGTGACTATAATGGGAGGGATCAGTGAGGGGCTTTGTATATAATACATTGGGGGGTGAGTGAGGGCCGTGTATATAATACATTGGGGGGGTCAGTGAGGGCTTTGTATATAATACATTGGGGGGGTGAGTGAGGGCTTTGTATATAATACATAGGGGTCAGTGGGGCTGTGACTATAATGGGGGGATCAGTGAGGGCTTTGTATATAATACATTGGGGGGGTCAGTGAGGGGCTGTGTATATAATACATTGGGAGGTGAGTGAGGGGCTGTGTATATAATACATTGGGGGGTCAGTGAGGGGCTTTGTATATAATACATTGGGGGGTGAGTGAGGGGCTTTGTATATAATACATTGGGGGGTGAGTGAGGGCTGTGACTATAATACATGGGGGGTCAGTGAGGGCTTTGTATATAATACATTGGGGGTCAGTGAGGGCTGTGTATATAATACATTGGGGGGTAAGTGAGGGGCTGTGTATATAATACATTGGGGGGTGAGTGAGGGCTTTGTATATAATACATGGGGGGGATCAGTGAGGGGCTTTGTATATAATACATGGGGGGATCAGTGAGGGGCTTTGTATATAATACATGGGGGGATCAGTGAGGGCTTTGTATATAATACATAGGGGGATCAGTGAGGGCTTTGTATATAATACATGGGGGGATCAGTGAGGGGCTTTGTATATAATACATGGGGGGGGGGGGGGTCAGTGAGGGGCTTTGTATATAATACATGGGGGGGGGGATCAGTGAGGGGCTTTGTATATAATACATGGGGGGGGGGATCAGTGAGGGGCTTTGTATATAATACATGGGGGGTCAGTGAGGGGCTTTGTATATAATACATTGGGGGGGGGGCTGCGTGTTAGGCCCCTCTCACACGGGCTTCACGTTTGACAGCCAGATAAGAGGCGGGTGCGTTGCGGTAAAATGCATAATTTTTCCGCACGAGTGCAAAGCGTTCGAATGCGTTTTGCACGCGCGTGGGAAGAATCGCCATGTTTGTGCCCGAGGCGTTTGAGGTGGAGAATTCTGGGGATTGTATTATGTTCCCGTCTAACACGGCCAATACAGAATGCTCAGTAAAACGTGGATTAAGGGGTTAAAAATTTAAAAAATGAACTCGCCTTATCCCCTCGATCGCGCAGTCGCGGATCGCATTCATTAGCTGCCGGACGTCACCGAGCTGATCACATGGTCCATCACCACAGGTCCGCAGGGTACCTTCACACTTGGGTTGGTGCGGATCCGTCCGTTTATTTGCACAGATGGATCCGCACCTATAATGCAAACGTTTGTATCCGTTCAGAACGGATCCATTTCACATGCACCATATTGTGTCATTGAAAACGGATCCGTCCCATTGACTTACATTGTAATTAAAAATGGATCCGTTAGGCTCCGCCTCTTCAGACGGACACCAAAATGCTGCATGCCGCGGAACGAAAAGAAGCGGAACGGAGCCGAACTGATGCATTCTGAGCGGATCCTTATCCATTCAGAATGCATAGGGGCTGAACTGATCCGTTTTGGACCGGAGAGCCCTGAAACGGATCTGACGAACGGAATCCAAAACGCCAGTGTGAAAGTAGCCTTAGCCGGCAGCTAATGCTTGAAGAAGAGATCGGCGACTGCGCGATCGAGGGGATAAGGCGAGTTCATTTTTTTATTTTTAACCCCTTAATCCACATTTTACTGAGCATTCTGCAGTGAGAATGCCATTATTTTCCCTGGGAAAATAATAAAGATCGGGTCCCGTCTCTTAGCAACCTTGCGGATGCTTGCGATTTTCCCGCAGCCCCAGTCACTTCTATGGGGCCTGCACTGGGTGAAAAACGCACAATATAGAGCATGCTGCGATTTTCCCGCAACGCAAAAGTGATACGTGAAAATCACCGCTCATGTGCACAGCCCATAGAAAGGGATGGGTCCGGATTCAGTGCGGGTGCGATGCGTCCACACTCCCCCGTGTGAAAGGGGCCTTAGGGTTTGCTGGCTGGACGGTGACCTCCCCGTGACCCGGAAGTCTGACCTTGTCGGCATAGAAGCGCAGCTCATCCGCTCGCGCCCACGTGGTCTCGATACGCTCATGTCTGACCAGGGCCGTCAGGAGGTTCCGCAGCATGTCCAGCCTGGAGCGGGGCCCCAACCCCATTCGCCGAGCCACCCTGCCATGGGCCACCAGCAGACAAGGGAACAACCTCATCTTCGGCGAGCGGAGATGTGCGTGAACTCCGTGCGCCGTAGAGGCCCTGTGACGTCACCAGGTGGGTTTGACGCAGCCGCAGAACGGTAGTAGGGTAATATCTACATCCCGTGCGCTGTGGTGATAAACGCTATTAAATAATAAGGGATGAGCGAATCGACTTCGGATGTTTCATCCAAAGTCGATTCGCTCATCCCTAATTATAATAATAACCGACCCGAAGCTGAGTGTTCAGGGTGGGACGCAACGTGCTTTGAATGTTTTTGTGAGACACTGACGTCACAACGTCCCGTCTGCGCATGGGGTATAGAAGCTTCCCTTCCTCCCGGTTTCCGTCCCGCAGACAGCACGCTCTCCTTCCGGCCGAGGTCCCCGCCCTCTTCCTGGTGTGACCTCTCATCCTGTGTACGTCTGGTAAGTAGGAGCGGGGGCCACCGGCAAGAGCGCGGAAACTCGATCACGTGACATCCCCCGCTGTCCCCGCCCATCCTGGGCCCCGGGCAGGATGAGATACAGACTGTACCACACAGGAGAGGCTGAGATACCGCAGACTGTACCACACAGTATATGATGAGATACCGCAGACTGTACCGCACAGTATAGGACGAGATACCGCAGACTGTACCGCACAGTATAGGACGAGATACCGCAGACTGTACCGCACAGTGTAGGACGAGATACCGCAGGCTGTACCGCACAGTATAGGACGAGATACCGCAGACTGTACCGCACAGTGTAGGATGAGATACCGCAGGCTGTACCGCACAGTATAGGACGAGATACCGCAGACTGTACCGCACAGTATAGGATGAGATACCGCAGACTGTACCGCACAGTATAGGATGAGATACCGCAGACTGTACTGCACAGTACTGGATGAGATACAGCAGACTGTACCGCACAGTATAGGATGAGATACCGCAGACTGTACCGCACAGTATAGGATGAGATACAGCAGACTGTACCGCACAGTATAGGATGGGATAGAGCAGACTGTACCGCACAGGAGAGGCTGAGATACAGCAGACTGTACCGCACAGGAGAGGCTGAGATACAGCAGACTGTACCGCACAGTATAGGATGAGATACAGCAGACTGTACCGCACAGGAGAGGCTGAGATACCGCAGACTGTACCGCACAGGAGAGGCTGAGATACCGCAGACTGTACCGCACAGGAGAGGCTGAGATACCGCAGACTGTACCGCACAGGAGAGGCTGAGATACCGCAGACTGTACCGCACAGTATAGGATGGGATACAGCAGACTGTACCGCACAGGAGAGGCTGAGATACCGCAGACTGTACCGCACAGTATAGGATGAGATACCGCAGACTGTACCGCACAGTATAGGATGAGATACCGCAGGCTGTACCGCACAGTATATGATGAGATACCTCAGACTGTACCGCACAGTATAGAATGAGATACAGCAGACTGTACCGCACAGGAGAGGCTGAGATACCGCAGACTGTACCGCACAGTATAGGATGAGATACCGCAGACTGTACCGCACAGTATAGGATGAGATACAGCAGACTGTACCGCACAGTATAGGATGAGATACAGCAGACTGTACCGCACAGTATAGGATGGGATACAGCAGACTGTACCGCACAGGAGAGGCTGAGATACCGCAGACTGTACCGCACAGTATATGATGAGATACCGCAGACTGTACCGCACAGTATAGGACGAGATACCGCAGACTGTACCGCACAGTATAGGACGAGATACCGCAGACTGTACCGCACAGTATATGATGAGATACCGCAGACTGTACCGCACAGTATAGGATGAGATACCGCAGACTGTACCGCACAGTATAGGATGGGATAGAGCAGACTGTACCGCACAGTATAGGATGAGATACCGCAGACTGTACCGCACAGTATAGGATGAGATACAGCAGACTGTACCGCACAGTATAGGATGAGATACACGCAGACTGTACCGCACAGTATAGGATGAGATACAGCAGACTGTACCGCACAGTATAGGATGAGATACAGCAGACTGTACCGCACAGTATAGGATGAGATACAGCAGACTGTACCGCACAGTAGAGGATGAGATACAGCAGACTGTACCGCACAGTATAGGATGAGATACAGCAGACTGTACCGCTACAGTATAGGCTGAGATACCGCAGACTGTACCGCACAGTATAGGATGAGATACAGCAGACTGTACCGCACAGTATAGGATGAGATACAGCAGACTGTACCGCACAGTATAGGATGAGATACCGCAGACTGTACCGCACAGTAAAGGATGATACAGCAGACTGTACCGCACAGTATAGGATGAGATACCGCAGACTGTACCGCACAGTATAGGATGAGATACAGCAGACTGTACCGCACAGGGTAAGATACACAGCTCAGCAGACAGTATCACACAAGACAGGATTAGATACACAGCTCAGCAGGCAGTATCACACAGGACAGGATTAGATACACAGCTCAGCAGGCAGTATCACACAGAATAGGATTAGATACACAGCTCAGCAGGCAGTATCACACAGGAGAGGATTAGATACACAGCTCAGCAGACAGTATCACACAGGACAGGATTAGATACACTGCTCAGCAGACAGTATCACACAGGATAGGATTAGATACACAGCTCAGCAGGCAGTATCACACAGGATAGGATTAGATACACAGCTCAGCAGGCAGTATCACACAGGATAGGATTAGATACACAGCTCAGCAGGCAGTATCACACAGGATAGGATTAGATACACAGCTCAGCAGGCAGTATCACACAGGATAGGATTAGATACACAGCTCAGCAGGCAGTATCACACAGGACAGGATTAGATACACAGCTCAGCAGGCAGTATCACACAGAAAAGGATTAGATACACAGCTCAGCAGACAGTATCACACAGGACAGGATTAGATACACAGCTCAGCAGACAGTATCACACAGGACAGGATTAGATACACGGCTCAGCAGGCAGTATCACACAGGATAATGTTCTGTCTTTCAGGTGTCTCTGACTGAAGCTGCTCTAATGTTATCCGATGAGCTGCAGTCTAAACCAGAGGTACGTTCCTTCCCTCCAGCAGGGGGTGTTGTGCAGGCTGCAGTGGGGGGGTCACAGTTCTGTGGGGTGACGATGTCCTCCAGCAGGGGGTGTTGTGCAGGCTGCAGTGGGGGTCACAGTTCTGTGGGGTGACGATGTCCTCCAGCAGGGGGTGTTGTGCAGGCTGCAGTGGGGTCACAGTTCTGTGGGGTGACGATGTCCTCCAGCAGGGGGTGTTGTGCAGGCTGCAGTGGGGTCGCAGTTCTGTGGGGTGACGATGTCCTCCAGCAGGGGGTGTTGTGCAGGCTGCAGTGGGGAGTCACATGTTCTGTGTCGCTGGCGATGTCCTCCAGCAGGGGGTGTTGTGCAGGCTGCAGTGGGGGTCACAGTTCTGTGGGGTGACGATGTCCTCCAGCAGGGGTGTTGTGCAGGCTGCAGTGGGGGTCACAGTTCTGTGGGGTGACGATGTCCTCCAGCAGGGGGTGTTGTGCAGGCTGCAGTGGGGGTCACAGTTCTGTGGGGTGACGATGTCCTCCAGCAGGGGGTGTTGTGCAGGCTGCAGTGGGGGTCACAGTTCTGTGGGGTGACGATGTCCTCCAGCAGGGGGTGTTGTGCAGGCTGCAGTGGGGGGGTCACAGTTCTGTGGGGTGACGATGTCCTCCAGCAGGGGGTGTTGTGCAGGCTGCAGTGGGGGTCACAGTTCTGTGGGGTGACGATGTCCTCCAGCAGGGGGTGTTGTGCAGGCTGCAGTGGGGGTCACAGTTCTGTGGGGTGACGATGTCCTCCAGCAGGGGGTGTTGTGCAGGCTGCAGTGGGGGTCACAGTTCTGTGGGGTGACGATGTCCTCCAGCAGGGGTGTTGTGCAGGCTGCAGTGGGGGTCACAGTTCTGTGGGGTGACGATGTCCTCCAGCAGGGGGTGTTGTGCAGGCTGCAGTGGGGGTCACAGTTCTGTGGGGTGACGATGTCCTCCAGCAGGGGGTGTTGTGCAGGCTGCAGTGGGGGTCACAGTTCTGTGGGGTGACGATGTCCTCCAGCAGGGGGTGTTGTGCAGGCTGCAGTGGGGGTCACAGTTCTGTGGGGTGACGATGTCCTCCAGCAGGGGGTGTTGTGCAGGCTGCAGTGGGGGTCACAGTTCTGTGGGGTGACGATGTCCTCCAGCAGGGGGTGTTGTGCAGGCTGCAGTGGGGGTCACAGTTCTGTGGGGTGACGATGTCCTCCAGCAGGGGGTGTTGTGCAGGCTGCAGTGGGGGTCACAGTTCTGTGGGGTGACGATGTCCTCCAGCAGGGGGTGTTGTGCAGGCTGCAGTGGGGGTCACAGTTCTGTGGGGTGACGATGTCCTCCAGCAGGGGGTGTTGTGCAGGCTGCAGTGGGGGTCACAGTTCTGTGGGCTGACGATGTCCTCCAGCAGGGGGTGTTGTGCAGGCTGCAGTGGGGGTCACAGTTCTGTGGGGTGACGATGTCCTCCAGCAGGGGTGTTGTGCAGGCTGCAGTGGGGGTCACAGTTCTGTGGGGTGACGATGTCCTCCAGCAGGGGGTGTTGTGCAGGCTGCAGTGGGGGTCACAGTTCTGTGGGGTGACGATGTCCTCCAGCAGGGGGTGTTGTGCAGGCTGCAGTGGGGGTCACAGTTCTGTGGGGTGACGATGTCCTCCAGCAGGGGGTGTTGTGCAGGCTGCAGTGGGGGTCACAGTTCTGTGGGGTGACGATGTCCTCCAGCAGGGGGTGTTGTGCAGGCTGCAGTGGGGGTCACAGTTCTGTGGGGTGACGATGTCCTCCAGCAGGGGGTGTTGTGCAGGCTGCAGTGGGGGTCACAGTTCTGTGGGGTGACGATGTCCTCCAGCAGGGGGTGTTGTGCAGGCTGCAGTGGGGGTCACAGTTCTGTGGGGTGACGATGTCCTCCAGCAGGGGGTGTTGTGCAGGCTGCAGTGGGGGTCACAGTTCTGTGGGGTGACGATGTCCTCCAGCAGGGGTGTTGTGCAGGCTGCAGTGGGGGTCACAGTTCTGTGGGGTGACGATGTCCTCCAGCAGGGGGTGTTGTGCAGGCTGCAGTGGGGGTCACAGTTCTGTGGGGTGACGATGTCCTCCAGCAGGGGTGTTGTGCAGGCTGCAGTGGGGGTCACAGTTCTGTGGGGTGACGATGTCCTCCAGCAGGGGGTGTTGTGCAGGCTGCAGTGGGGGTCACAGTTCTGTGGGGTGACGATGTCCTCCAGCAGGGGGTGTTGTGCAGGCTGCAGTGGGGGTCACAGTTCTGTGGGGTGACGATGTCCTCCAGCAGGGGGTGTTGTGCAGGCTGCAGTGGGGGTCACAGTTCTGTGGGGTGACGATGTCCTCCAGCAGGGGGTGTTGTGCAGGCTGCAGTGGGGGTCACAGTTCTGTGGGGTGACGATGTCCTCCAGCAGGGGGTGTTGTGCAGGCTGCAGTGGGGGTCACAGTTCTGTGGGGTGACGATGTCCTCCAGCAGGGGGTGTTGTGCAGGCTGCAGTGGGGGTCACAGTTCTGTGGGGTGACGATGTCCTCCAGCAGGGGGTGTTGTGCAGGCTGCAGTGGGGGTCACAGTTCTGTGGGGTGACGATGTCCTCCAGCAGGGGGTGTTGTGCAGGCTGCAGTGGGGGTCACAGTTCTGTGGGGTGACGATGTCCTCCAGCAGGGGGTGTTGTGCAGGCTGCAGTGGGGGTCACAGTTCTGTGGGGTGACGATGTCCTCCAGCAGGGGGTGTTGTGCAGGCTGCAGTGGGGGTCACAGTTCTGTGGGGTGACGATGTCCTCCAGCAGGGGGTGTTGTGCAGGCTGCAGTGGGGGTCACAGTTCTGTGGGGTGACGATGTCCTCCAGCAGGGGGTGTTGTGCAGGCTGCAGTGGGGGTCACAGTTCTGTGGGGTGACGATGTCCTCCAGCAGGGGTGTTGTGCAGGCTGCAGTGGGGGTCACAGTTCTGTGGGGTGACGATGTCCTCCAGCAGGGGGTGTTGTGCAGGCTGCAGTGGGGGTCACAGTTCTGTGGGGTGACGATGTCCTCCAGCAGGGGGTGTTGTGCAGGCTGCAGTGGGGGTCACAGTTCTGTGGGGTGACGATGTCCTCCAGCAGGGGTGTTGTGCAGGCTGCAGTGGGGGTCACAGTTCTGTGGGGTGACGATGTCCTCCAGCAGGGGGTGTTGTGCAGGCTGCAGTGGGGGTCACAGTTCTGTGGGGTGACGATGTCCTCCAGCAGGGGTGTTGTGCAGGCTGCAGTGGGGGTCACAGTTCTGTGGGGTGACGATGTCCTCCAGCAGGGGGTGTTGTGCAGGCTGCAGTGGGGGTCACAGTTCTGTGGGGTGACGATGTCCTCCAGCAGGGGGTGTTGTGCAGGCTGCAGTGGGGGGTCACAGTTCTGTGGGGTGACGATGTCCACCAGCAGGGGGTGTTGTGCAGGCTGCAGTGGGGGTCACAGTTCTGTGGGGTGACGATGTCCTCCAGCAGGGGGTGTTGTGCAGGCTGCAGTGGGGGTCACAGTTCTGTGGGGTGACGATGTCCTCCAGCAGGGGGTGTTGTGCAGGCTGCAGTGGGGGTCACAGTTCTGTGGGGTGACGATGTCCTCCAGCAGGGGGTGTTGTGCAGGCTGCAGTGGGGGTCACAGTTCTGTGGGGTGACGATGTCCTCCAGCAGGGGGTGTTGTGCAGGCTGCAGTGGGGGTCACAGTTCTGTGGGGTGACGATGTCCTCCAGCAGGGGGTGTTGTGCAGGCTGCAGTGGGGGTCACAGTTCTGTGGGGTGACGATGTCCTCCAGCAGGGGGTGTTGTGCAGGCTGCAGTGGGGGTCACAGTTCTGTGGGGTGACGATGTCCTCCAGCAGGGGGTGTTGTGCAGGCTGCAGTGGGGGTCACAGTTCTGTGGGGTGACGATGTCCTCCAGCAGGGGTGTTGTGCAGGCTGCAGTGGGGGTCACAGTTCTGTGGGGTGACGATGTCCTCCAGCAGGGGGTGTTGTGCAGGCTGCAGTGGGGGTCACAGTTCTGTGGGGTGACGATGTCCTCCAGCAGGGGGTGTTGTGCAGGCTGCAGTGGGGGTCACAGTTCTGTGGGGTGACGATGTCCTCCAGCAGGGGGTGTTGTGCAGGCTGCAGTGGGGGTCACAGTTCTGTGGGGTGACGATGTCCTCCAGCAGGGGGTGTTGTGCAGGCTGCAGTGGGGGTCACAGTTCTGTGGGGTGACGATGTCCTCCAGCAGGGGGTGTTGTGCAGGCTGCAGTGGGGGTCACAGTTCTGTGGGGTGACGATGTCCTCCAGCAGGGGGTGTTGTGCAGGCTGCAGTGGGGGTCACAGTTCTGTGGGGTGACGATGTCCTCCAGCAGGGGGTGTTGTGCAGGCTGCAGTGGGGGTCACAGTTCTGTGGGGTGACGATGTCCTCCAGCAGGGGGTGTTGTGCAGGCTGCAGTGGGGGTCACAGTTCTGTGGGGTGACGATGTCCTCCAGCAGGGGGTGTTGTGCAGGCTGCAGTGGGGGTCACAGTTCTGTGGGGTGACGATGTCCTCCAGCAGGGGGTGTTGTGCAGGCTGCAGTGGGGGTCACAGTTCTGTGGGGTGACGATGTCCACCAGCAGGGGGTGTTGTGCAGGCTGCAGTGGGGGGGTCACAGTTCTGTGGGGTGACGATGTCCTCCAGCAGGGGGTGTTGTGCAGGCTGCAGTGGGGGTCACAGTTCTGTGTCCTGACGATGTCCACCAGCAGGGGGTGTTGTGCAGGCTGCAGTGGGGGTCACAGTTCTGTGGGGTGACGATGTCCTCCAGCAGGGGGTGTTGTGCAGGCTGCAGTGGGGGTCACAGTTCTGTGGGGTGACGATGTCCTCCAGCAGGGGGTGTTGTGCAGGCTGCAGTGGGGGTCACAGTTCTGTGGGGTGACGATGTCCTCCAGCAGGGGGTGTTGTGCAGGCTGCAGTGGGGGTCACAGTTCTGTGTCCTGACGATGTCCTCCAGCAGGGGGTGTTGTGCAGGCTGCAGTGGGGGTCACAGTTCTGTGTCCTGACGATGTCCACCAGCAGGGGGTGTTGTGCAGGCTGCAGTGGGGGTCACAGTTCTGTGGGGTGACGATGTCCTCCAGCAGGGGGTGTTGTGCAGGCTGCAGTGGGGGTCACAGTTCTGTGGGGTGACCATGTCCTCCAGCAGGGGCTGTTGTGCAGGCTGCAGTGGGGTCACAGTTCTGTGGGGTGACGATGTCCTCCAGCAGGGGGTGTTGTGCAGGCTGCAGTGGGGTCACAGTTCTGTGGGGTGACAATGTCCTCCAGCAGGGGGTGTTGTGCAGGCTGCAGTGGGGGTCACAGTTCTGTGGGGTGACCATGTCCTCCAGCAGGGGCTGTTGTGCAGGCTGCAGTGGGGGTCACAGTTCTGTGGGGTGACGATGTCCTCCAGCAGGGGGTGTTGTGCAGGCTGCAGTGGGGGTCACAGTTCTGTGGGGTGACCATGTCCTCCAGCAGGGGCTGTTGTGCAGGCTGCAGTGGGGGTCACAGTTCTGTGGGGTGACGATGTCCTCCAGCAGGGGGTGTTGTGCAGGCTGCAGTGGGGGTCACAGTTCTGTGTCCTGACGATGTCCACCAGCAGGGGGTGTTGTGCAGGCTGCAGTGGGGGGGTCACAGTTCTGTGGGGTGACGATGTCCTCCAGCAGGGGGTGTTGTGCAGGCTGCAGTGGGGGTCATAGTTCTGTGGGGTGACGATGTCCTCCAGCAGGGGGTGTTGTGCAGGCTGCAGTGGGGGTCACAGTTCTGTGGGGTGACGATGTCCTCCAGCAGGGGGTGTTGTGCAGGCTGCAGTGGGGGTCACAGTTCTGTGGGGTGACGATGTCCTGCCTTTGCCCTTCAGCTGTTGGTGCAGTTTGTCCAGAACGCCTCCATCCCGCTGGGACATGCGCTTGTGGGGAATGAAACCAAGGACCTGACGTGTCTCTCTCTCCTGCCGGAATCCTCAGAGTGCGCCCCCTTACTGGTGCGAGGTAAGACTGCCCCCCCCCCCTTACTGGTGCGATGTAACACTGCGCCCCCCCCCTTACTGGTGCGAAGTTAAGACTGCACTCCCCTGTACTGGTGCGAGGTAAGACTGCCCCCCCCCCCTTACTGGTGCGATGTAACACTGCGCCCCCCCCCTTACTGGTGCGAGTTAAGACTGCACTCCCCCTGTACTGGTGCGAGGTAAGACTGCCCCCCCCCTTACTGGTGCGATGTAACACTGCCCCCCTTACTGGTGCGAGGTAAGACTGCACTCCCCTGTACTGGTGCGAGGTAAGACTGCGCCCCCTCTTACTGGTGCGATGTAACACTGCCCCCCTTACTGGTGAGATGTAACACTGCCCCCTACTGGTGCGAGGTAAGACTGCGCCCTCCCCTTACTGGTGCAATGTAACACTGCGCGCCTACCCCCCTTACTGGTGCGAGTTAAGACTGCACTCCCCCTGTACTGGTGGCTAGGTGAGATTGCATATATTAGTCCAAAAAGGTGGGGGTGGAAGTAATTAAATCATAACTTTTTACTTAGGGTACCTTCACACTTGGGTTGGTGCGGATCCGTCCATTTATTTGCAAAGACGGATCCGCACCTATAATGCAAACGTTTGTATCCGTTCAGAACGGATCCATTTTGAATTACATTGAAAGTCAATGGGGAACGGATCCATTTCACATGCACCATATTGTGTCATTGAAAACGGATCCGTCCCCATTGACTTTCATTGTAATTAAAAATGGATCCATTAGGCTCCGCCTCTTCAGACAGACACCAAAATGCTGCATGCCGCGGAACGAAAAGAAGCGGAACGGAGCCGAACTGATGCATTCTGAGCGGATCCTTATCCATTCAGAATGCATAGGGGCTGAACTGATCCGTTTTGGACCGGGGAGCCCTGAAACGGATCCCACAAACGGAATCCAAAACGCCAGTGTGAAAGTAGCCTTAGTCTTTAAAAAATAGTTTCTTCCACTGTAGCTCGGTCAGGCCCTGCAGTTTTGGCTTCAGGATGTGGTGCCAGTTCGCTGGAATGATGCTTCCTTGTAGGGGTAGCCCGAATATCGCGGATGATTTGGTGCATAAATCTTCAGACCTTTGGGGGGCATAAGGTGTACTGATTTCTATGAAGGCAGTGGATAGAGTCTAAATTGCCCCGATATGGGCGACCCCTTCAGGAACCTGTCCCTAGTCCGGGCAGATCCCTACTGTGTTCCTCTTATCATCATTCCCAGGTGAGAGTGCGCCCCCCAGCTTACCGGTGGGCGAGTGCGCCCCCCAGCTTACCGGTGGCCGGGTGAGGGAGTGCGCCCCCCAGCTTACCGGTGGCCGGGTGAGGGAGTGCGCCCCCCAGCTTACCGGTGGCTGGGTGAGGGAGTGCGCCCCCCAGCTTACCGGTGGCCGGGTGAGGGAGTGCGCCCCCCAGCTTACCGGTGGCTGGGTGAGGGAGTGCGCCCCAGCTACCGGTGGCTGGGTGAGGGAGTGCGCCCCAGCCACCGGTGGCTGGGTGAGGAGTGCGCCCCAGCTCACCGGTGGCCGGGTGAGGGAGTGCGCCCCAGCCACCGGTGGCCGGGTGAGGGAGTGCGCCCCCCCAGCTTACCGGTGGCCGGGTGAGGGAGTGCGCCCCCCCAGCTTACCGGTGGCCGGGTGAGGGAGTGCGCCCCCCCAGCTTACCGGTGGCCGGGTGAGGGAGTGCGCCCCCCCAGCTTACCGGTGGCCGGGTGAGGAGTGCGCCCCAGCCACCGCTGGCCGGGTGAGGGAGTGCGCCCCCCCAGCTTACCGGTGGCCGGGTGAGGGAGTGCGCCCCCCCAGCTTACCGGTGGCCGGGTGAGGGAGTGCGCCCCCCCAGCTTACCGGTGGCCGGGTGAGGGAGTGCGCCCCCCAGCTTACCGGTGGCCGGGTGTAAGGGGGCCCCCCCAGCTTACCGGTGGCCGGGTGAGGGAGTGCGCCCCCCAGCTTACCGGTGGCCGGGTGTAAGGGGGCCCCCTAACCCGTGGGTGTGTCTGTCATTCCAGGAGGCCGCAGCTTGGGGTGGGGAGATCCCGTATACATTGTTGCAGCAGGATTTTGGTCCATCTCTGCCAGAACTTCACCTATTTCTCAAGAGAGGCAAAAACGTCTAGAACCCATTTGGGGCACATTTACTAAAGATTAAAAAGCCGCTGGAGTGAGACGCAGCTCTAACCGTATGTGAGCGGCTTAAAGGGTTTCTGTCATCAACTTTTGACATTATAAGCTGTCTGACATTAGCTATGTGCTAATGTCAGACCAGCTTGATAATGTCTTTTTTTATAAAAATCGGATGTATATTTAAGCAGAAAAACTTACTTTTATAATCTGTAAATTAGCCTCTAGGAGCAGGGGGGGCGTTGCCCTGCTCCTAGCGGCTCCGTCCGGCAACCTGCTGGCACGCCCCTTCTTACTTTGATTGACAGTGCGCCTGCGCCGCCGCTCTGTATTCGGCGCGGTGAGCAGAGGACAGCAGGCACCAGCGTCCTCTGCTCACCGCGCCTGCGCCGAATACAGAGCGGGCGCGGGATTTCAGAAGAAGACAGTGCAGGAGGATCGCTTCCCCGCACTGTCAATCAAAGTAAGAAGGGGTGTGCCAGCAGGTTGCCGGACGGAGCCGCTAGGAGCAGGGCAACGCCCCCCCTGCTCCTAGAGGCTAATTTACATATTATAAAAGTAAGTTTTTCTGCCTAAATATACATCCGATTTTTATAAAAAAGACATTATCAAGCTGGTCTGACATTAGCACATAGCTAATGTCAGACAGCTTATAATGGTAGACTCCACGTATACCAGTCCGCAGAGGGCTGGATGGTAACGGCATCTGGCTGCTATGCACCCGCCATCTCACACCAGAAAGTAATGTACAGTCTTTGTAAATGACCCCCGGGGTGGCTCAAATTGTAGCAGAAATCTGGAGCATTTGGGTCAGTAAATCTCTGCCAACTAGTCCTCTCGGGCCGTGACGTATGGCCGTCCAGTGTGTGCTGTGACCTATGGATTTGGAGTGGTCTTTGTGCGCAGAGACATTCATGGTCTTTCTATTAGATGCTCCTACAGAGGACGGAGAGTCACCTAAGGCTCCTGATACCGAATTGCTGCATAGCCTCCAGCTAGATCCCAGCACAGATTCCAGAGATAAGAGCCATGGGGCCCTACTGTCTCCTTCAGAGCCGTCATCACTGCTGCAAGACCTGCCGCCCAGTGACAACTCCTCATTCATCCTCCTCAACCTGGCCAGATCAGGTAAGGTCCATGGGAGGCCACTGCTGATTATCTAAGGTAATATCCTCTCCAGGACACCCAGAAAGGCAGTGATGGCCTCCCGGTGTAGTGTGCTGGGGGCATCTTCCCAGATAGGCACCTAAAGAAACCTGGAAATACATCCCGAAGTAAGGGCTGCATCACACAAACAGATTATCTGACCAATATCTGTCCAATCAGAGCAATTGTTCTGTGAGTAATAGGCCATCTAAGCAATGATTGGTCAGAAAATCTGTCAGATATCTGTTGGTGTAACACAGGCCATATGCCTCCTTGCACATGGGGCTATATGAAGACTTTTTGTAGGGCCCCGGCCGTTGGCTGGCTCCAGGTTCACCTCACCATTCAGAATAAATTCATGGGCAGGGCCCACCATAACAGGGGTCACTTATAAAGGGGTCCTGAGGGGTTAGGGCTAGCCAAACGTAGCTGCAAAGAAAAACTCTCGTCCGTCTTCTACAGAGAACAAAGATGAATGGAGCAGAATGGAGGGCAGTCTTCTTGAAGAGTCTGACAACCTAAGGCAGGGCTCGACAAATCCCAGGTTATTTGTCAGCCCGTTCTCTCAGGTGCCCGGGCGCAGGGCCGGCGCGTCCTACACGTGGACTAGGAGCACCGACCCCCTCATGCTACAGCCGCCCGAGCGCTCTGTATAGAGCCTCAGGCGGCTGCAGCACTGCCCGGGCTGGCGCGTCCATGAGGGCGCACCGCCCGGGCACAGCATGAAGAGAGGGACTGACAGGAGGGAAGCGCTCAGCGCTCCCTCCTGTCAGTCTCATCAGCGTGGCCGAGCCCTGTATGGTCCGCGGTACAGGAGCATCTGTTTCCTGTACCCGGCCGGACTGACATGAAGTGCGCACACAGTGCACACTTCCTGTCAGTCTGCCCGGGTACAGGAAACTAAAGCTCCTGTACCCGTGGGACCATACAGAGCCTCGGCCACGCTACACTAGAGGAAGGGGGAGGGAGAAAGTGAATGAGAAGGGGGAAGGGAGAAAGTGAATGACAAGGGGGGAAGGGAGAAAGTGAATGACAAGGGGGGAAGGGAGAAAGTGAATGACAAGGGGGAAGGGAGAAAGTGAATGACAAGGGGGTGAGAGAAAGTGAATGACAAGGGGGTGAGAGAAAGTGAATGACAAGGGGGGAGAAGGTGAATGACAAGGGGGAAGGGAGAAAGTGAATGACAAGGGGGAAGGAGAAAGTGAATGACAAGGGGGAGAAAGTGAATGACAAGGGGGAAATGAATGACAAGGGGGTGAGAGAAAGTGAATGACAAGGGGTGAGAGAAAGTGAATGACAAGGGGGTGAGAGAAAGTGAATGACAAGGGGGGTGAGAGAAAGTGAATGACAAGGGGGGAAGGGAGAAAGTGAATGACAAGGGGGAGGAGAAAGTGAATGACAAGGGGGAGGGAGAAAGTGAATGACAAGGGGGTGAAGGGAGAAAGTGAATGACAAGGGGGAAGGGAGAAAGTGAATGACAAGGGGGAAGGAGAAAGTGAATGACAAGGGGGAAGGGAGAAAGTGAATGACAAGGGGGAAGGGAGAAAGTGAATGACAAGGGGGAGGGAGAAAGTGAATGACAAGGGGAGAAAGTGAATGACAAGGGGGAAATGAATGACAGGGGTGAGAGAAGTGAATGACAAGGGGGAAGGGAGAAAGTGAATGACAAGGGGGAAGGGAGAAAGTGAATGACAAGGGGGAAGGGAGAAAGTGAATGACAAGGGGGAAGGGAGAAAGTGAATGACAAGGGGGAAGGGAGAAAGTGAATGACAAGGGGGAGGGAGAAAGTGAATGACAAGGGGGAGGGAGAAAGTGAATGACAAGGGGGAAGGGAGAAAGTGAATGACAAGGGGGGTGAGAGAAAGTGAATGACAAGGGGGTGAGAGAAAGTGAATGACAAGGGGGGGAAATGAATGACAAGGGGGGGGGGGAATGAGAGAAAGTGAATGACAAGGGGGGAAAGAGATTGACAAGACGGACCCCTCTGCCCTCCCCTCCGGACCCTGTAATCCTTGTAAGGGTTTCCACATGTCATGGCGGCCGCAAGTGGCGATCACTTAGACGGTGGCAGCATCTGACGTGTCATATAACCTATTGAAAAGGGGAAGCATTATGGGGGGCACTATGGAAAACAGGGGTAGGAACACTATGGGGGCCCTATGTACTGGCATGCATTATTGGGGGGCTCTATAGAGAAGTGGGGGGGGGGAGCACTATGGGGGCATCTATTGGGAGCTTTATGACGCGGCTCCGCCTGGCTCCTAACTTTTTTAGCTGGCTCCTAGATTCCAAGGAAATTTGTCAAGCCCTGACCTAAGGGCACATGCACACGACCATCACCGTTTTTGTCTGCAAATTGTGAATCTGCAAAGAAACAGATTCCAATCGTGACCGTCCTGCCATTTGTAGATGTCCTACCCTTGTCCTTGTGCTGTCCACGTCTTGTCCGCATCTGACCCACAGAAAAGGCGCGTTGGATGTGGACAGAAAACATGGTTGTGTGTATGAGCCCTGATTACCAGTGGGGGTCAGCAGCCATCCTGAAGGAGACGGAACTCCAATGCTGGAACCTGCCACAAGCTCCTATCAACCCTTGCCTCATTCATGGCTTGTTTGGCTTTTACAAAGCTTGAGGTATAGAAAGACATAAAACAAACCGTATGTTAGCGAATTTAACCCCTTCAGGACGCAGCCTTATTTCACCTTAAAGAGGACCTTTCATCAGGGTAAAAAATGTGTACTAAGTGTGCTGACATGTGGAGCGGCGCCCAGGGATCTCCCTCCATTTACTATTATCCCTGGGCGCCGCTGCGTTCTCCCGGTATCTTCTAGAAGTTGGTTCTACTAGGAGGAGCCTAGAACACTTGGTTATAGTAGGCGTATCCCAGGCTGTAGCGCTGGCCAATCGTATCGCTCAGCTCATATCCTAGGAGTTTTTTTTCTCCCAGGCTGTGAGCTGAGCACTGCGATTGGCCCGCGCTACAGCCTGGGATACGCCTACTATAACCAAGTGTACTAGGCTCCTCCTAGTATAACCAAGTCCCAGAGGATACCGGAGCCCATACCGGGCGAACGCAGCGGCGCCCAGGGATAATAGTGCGTGCAGGGAGATCCCTGGGTGCCGCTCCACATGTCCGCATACTTAGTACACATGTTTTAGCCTGATGAAAGGTCCTCTTAAAGGACGCTCTTTCTTATCCAGGCCATTCTGAGATTGTTTTTTCGTCACATATTGTACTTCATGACAGTGCTAAAAGGTCGTCCAAAAAACACTTTTATTCCATATGCAAATCAGTGTGTGAAGGTGCCCAGGCCCCGCACTGATTTTCATAAGCACCCACTCCCCTTTCACCCATTCAGCCCGCCCTTTGACTGGATTTTCACCTCCTTCGTCCGTAGCCAAATCCGCGCCTGCACCGACAAACAGGCGCGGACCTCCCATTCGTCGGTGCAGGCGCGCGTTTTGCATATGGAATAAAAGTGTTTTTTGGACGACCTGTGGAACGGACAACAATATGGTAAAATGCATTTTAGTGCGGGGCTGTATTGGACACAATGGTGTGTTAGATATTGCAATTTTGGGGTGAAAGACTCCCTTTAAGCCAAATGATAAGGGTGTGTGGAGATGTTACAGTTGTGCTGTAAAGTCTCTGTAGCATGCGTAACCAGTTGGTAAAGTCCTTTGATACGAATATTGATAACCCACATTTGTGGGCTTACCTCAGTTTGTCTCGAGCCCCTGACAAGCTGCCGCGGTATCCCCAATTGCCGACTGCAAACCGGCGTCCCGGCTGTATCTATGTCGGCGTCCCACGCTTTACTGACGTGGGTCGTATTCACGGGGCTGGAGTTCGGGCAGGCAGGGAGGATCCTCCGATATTCTTAGGTAGAATCGCTGATCCCGATGGGCTGTGATAAATGGCTTTCGAAATTAACAGTGCACTGTTTATATTGGAACGAAGTCTATTCTTTCGGGGTGAGACATAGCATTACACCGTGGCATTATACCAACGCGTTTTGGGGATCACTTTCCCCTTCTTCAGTGGCAACACCCCTATTGTGTAAGTTCTGAGCTTTTATACCCTTTGATGATCACAATCAAAATCTGGTCTGGATTGATCCAGATGTAGTCTTCCAATATTCACTGTTTTTCTGTATGTTTTCGATTTTACTTTTGTCGAGACATATTTCATTTGATGTTATTACTGGTTATCCTTTCAGTTCGCTTGACTATATGCATATTTCAAACTTTGCGGTTTTGGTGCGGTTAGAATCACTGATAACCCTCCTCCTGTACTGATAGCTGTCACTGATAACACCTCCTCCTGTACTGATAGCCGTCACTGATAACCCCTCCTCCTGTACTGATAGCTGTCACTGATAACACCTCCTCCTGTACTGATAGCTGTCACTGATAACACCTCCTCCTGTACTGATAGCTGTCACTGATAACCCCTCCTCCTGTACTGATAGATGTCACTGATAACCCCTCCCCCTGTACTGATAGATGTCACTGATAACCCCTCCTCCTGTACTGATAGTTGTCACTGATAACACCTCCTCCTGTACTGATAGCTGTCACTGATAACCCCTCCTCCTACACTGATAGCTGTCACTGATAACCCCTCCTCCTGTACTGATAGATGTCACTGATAACCCCTCCTCCTGTACTGATAGCTGTCACTGATAACCCCTCCTCCTGTACTGATAGATGTCTCTGATAACCCCTCCTCCTGTACTGATAGATGTAACTGATAACACCTCCTCCTGTACTGATAGCCGTCACTGATAACACCTTCTCCTGTACTGATAGCTGTCACTGATAACACCTCCTCCTGTACTGATAGCCGTCACTGATAACACCTTCTCCTGTACTGATAGCTGTCACTGATAACACCTCCTCCTGTACTGATTGCTGTCACTGATAACAACTCCTCCTGTACTGATAGCTGTCACTGATAACAACTCCTCCTGTACGGATAGCTGTCACTGATAACCCCTCCTCCTGTACTGATAGCTGTCACTGATAACACCTCCTCCTGTACTGATAGCTGTCACTGATAACACCTCCTCCTGTACTGATAGCTGTCACTGATAACACCTCCTCCTGTACTGATAGCTGTCACTGATAACACCTCCTCCTGTACTGATAGCTGTCACTGATAACACCTCCTCCTGTACTGATAGCTGTCACTGATAACACCTCCTCCTGTACTGATAGCTGTCACTGATAACACCTCCTCCTGTACTGATAGCTGTCACTGATAACACCTCCTCCTGTACTGATAGCTGTCACTGATAACCCCTCCTCCTGTACTGATAGCTGTCACTGATAACCCCTCCTCCTGTACTGATAGCTGTCACTGATAACACCTCCTCCTGTACTGATAGCTGTCACTGATAACACCTCCTCCTGTACTGATAGCTTTCACTGATAACACCTCCTCCTGTACTGATAGCTGTCACTGATAACACCTCCTCCTGTACTGATAGATGTCACTGATATCACCTCCTCCTGTACTGATAGCTGTCACTGATAACACCTCCTCCTGTACTGATAGCTGTCACTGATAACACCTCCTCCTGTACTGATAGCTGTCACTGATAACACCTCCTCCTGTACTGATAGCTGTCACTGATAACACCTCCTCCTGTACTGATAGCTGTCACTGATAACACCTCCTCCTGTACTGATAGCTGTCACTGATAACACCTCCTCCTGTACTGATAGCTGTCACTGATAACACCTCCTCCTCCTGTACTGATAGATGTCACTGATAACACCTCCTCCTGTACTGATAGCTTTCACTGATAACACCTCCTCCTGTACTGATAGTTTTTACTGATAACACCTCCTCCTGTACTGATAGCTTTCACTGATAACACCTCCTCCTCCTGTATTGATAGCTGTCACTGATAACACCTCCTCCTCCTGTACTGATAGATGTCACTGATAACACCTCCTCCTCCTGTACTGATAGCTGTCACTGATAACACCTCCTCCTCCTGTACTGATAGCTGTCACTGATAACACCTCCTCTTGTACTGATAGGTGTCACTGATAACCCCTCCTCCTGTACTGATAGCTGTCACTGATAACACCTCCTCCTGTACTGATAGCTGTCACTGATAACACCTCCTCCTGTACTGATAGCTGTCACTGATAACACCTCCTCCTGTACTGATAGCTGTCACTGATAACACCTCCTCCTGTACTGATAGCTGTCACTGATAACACCTCCTCCTGTACTGATAGCTGTCACTGATAACACCTCCTCCTGTACTGATAGCTGTCACTGATAACACCTCCTCCTGTACTGATAGCTGTCACTGATAACACCTCCTCCTGTACTGATAGCTGTCACTGATAACCCCTCCTCCTGTACTGATAGCTGTCACTGATAACACCTCCTCCTGTACTGATAGCTGTCACTGATAACACCTCCTCCTGTACTGATAGCTGTCACTGATAACACCTCCTCCTGTACTGATAGCTGTCACTGATAACACCTCCTCCTGTACTGATAGCTGTCACTGATAACACCTCCTCCTGTACTGATAGCTGTCACTGATAACACCTCCTCCTGTACTGATAGCTGTCACTGATAACACCTCCTCCTGTACTGATAGCTGTCACTGATAACACCTCCTCCTGTACTGATAGCTGTCACTGATAACACCTCCTCCTGTACTGATAGCTGTCACTGATAACACCTCCTCCTGTACTGATAGCTGTCACTGATAACACCTCCTCCTGTACTGATAGCTGTCACTGATAACACCTCCTCCTGTACTGATAGCTGTCACTGATAACACCTCCTCCTGTACTGATAGCTGTCACTGATAACACCTCCTCCTGTACTGATAGCTGTCACTGATAACACCTCCTCCTGTACTGATAGCTGTCACTGATAACACCTCCTCCTGTACTGATAGCTGTCACTGATAACACCTCCTCCTGTACTGATAGCTGTCACTGATAACACCTCCTCCTGTACTGATAGCTGTCACTGATAACACCTCCTCCTGTACTGATAGCTGTCACTGATAACACCTCCTCCTGTACTGATAGCTGTCACTGATAACACCTCCTCCTGTACTGATAGCTGTCACTGATAACACCTCCTCCTGTACTGATAGCTGTCACTGATAACACCTCCTCCTGTACTGATAGCTGTCACTGATAACACCTCCTCCTGTACTGATAGCTGTCACTGATAACACCTCCTCCTGTACTGATAGCTGTCACTGATAACACCTCCTCCTGTACTGATAGCTGTCACTGATAACACCTCCTCCTGTACTGATAGCTGTCACTGATAACACCTCCTCCTGTACTGATAGCTGTCACTGATAACACCCTCCTCCTGTACTGATAGCTGTCACTGATAACACCTCCTCCTGTACTGATAGCTGTCACTGATAACACCTCCTCCTGTACTGATAGCTGTCACTGATAACACCTCCTCCTGTACTGATAGCTGTCACTGATAACACCTCCTCCTGTACTGATAGCTGTCACTGATAACACCTCCTCCTGTACTGATAGCTGTCACTGATAACCCCTCCTCCTGTACTGATAGCTGTCACTGATAACACCTCCTCCTGTACTGATAGCTGTCACTGATAACACCTCCTCCTGTACTGATAGCTGTCACTGATAACACCTCCTCCTGTACTGATAGCTGTCACTGATAACACCTCCTCCTGTACTGATAGCTGTCACTGATAACCCCTCCTCCTGTACTGATAGCTGTCACTGATAACACCTCCTCCTGTACTGATAGCTGTCACTGATAACACCTCCTCCTGTACTGATAGCTGTCACTGATAACACCTCCTCCTGTACTGATAGCTGTCACTGATAACACCTCCTCCTGTACTGATAGCTGTCACTGATAACACCTCCTCCTGTACTGATAGCTGTCACTGATAACACCTCCTCCTGTACTGATAGCTGTCACTGATAACACCTCCTCCTGTACTGATAGCTGTCACTGATAACACCTCCTCCTGTACTGATAGCTGTCACTGATAACACCTCCTCCTGTACTGATAGCTGTCACTGATAACACCTCCTCCTGTACTGATAGCTGTCACTGATAACACCTCCTCCTGTACTGATAGCTGTCACTGATAACACCTCCTCCTGTACTGATAGCTGTCACTGATAACACCTCCTCCTGTACTGATAGCTGTCACTGATAACACCTCCTCCTGTACTGATAGCTGTCACTGATAACACCTCCTCCTGTACTGATAGCTGTCACTGATAACACCTCCTCCTGTACTGATAGCTGTCACTGATAACACCTCCTCCTGTACTGATAGCTGTCACTGATAACACCTCCTCCTGTACTGATAGCTGTCACTGATAACACCTCCTCCTGTACTGATAGCTGTCACTGATAACACCTCCTCCTGTACTGATAGCTGTCACTGATAACACCTCCTCCTGTACTGATAGCTGTCACTGATAACACCTCCTCCTGTACTGATAGCTGTCACTGATAACACCTCCTCCTGTACTGATAGCTGTCACTGATAACACCTCCTCCTGTACTGATAGCTGTCACTGATAACCCTCCTCCTGTACTGATAGCTGTCACTGATAACACCTCCTCCTGTACTGATAGCTGTCACTGATAACCCTCCTCCTGTACTGATAGCTGTCACTGATAACCCCTCCTCCTGTACTGATAGCTGTCACTGATAACACCTCCTCCTGTACTGATAGCTGTCACTGATAACACCTCCTCCTGTACTGATAGCTGTCACTGATAACACCTCCTCCTGTACTGATAGCTGTCACTGATAACACCTCCTCCTGTACTGATAGCTGTCACTGATAACACCTCCTCCTGTACTGATAGCTGTCACTGATAACACCTCCTCCTGTACTGATAGCTGTCACTGATAACACCTCCTCCTGTACTGATAGCTGTCACTGATAACACCTCCTCCTGTACTGATAGCTGTCACTGATAACCCTCCTCCTGTACTGATAGCTGTCACTGATAACACCTCCTCCTGTACTGATAGCTGTCACTGATAACACCTCCTCCTGTACTGATAGCTGTCACTGATAACACCTCCTCCTGTACTGATAGCTGTCACTGATAACACCTCCTCCTGTACTGATAGCTGTCACTGATAACACCTCCTCCTGTACTGATAGCTGTCACTGATAACACCTCCCCTGTACTGATAGCTGTCACTGATAACACCTCCTCCTGTACTGATAGCTGTCACTGATAACACCTCCTCCTGTACTGATAGCTGTCACTGATAACACCTCCTCCTGTACTGATAGCTGTCACTGATAACCCCTCCTCCTGTACTGATAGCTGTCACTGATAACACCTCCTCCTGTACTGATAGATGTCACTGATAACACCTCCTCCTGTACTGATAGCTGTCACTGATAACCCCTCCTCCTGTACTGATAGCTGTCACTGATAACACCTCCTCCTGTACTGATAGCTGTCACTGATAACACCTCCTCCTGTACTGATAGCTGTCACTGATAACACCTCCTCCTGTACTGATAGCTGTCACTGATAACACCTCCTCCTGTACTGATAGCTGTCACTGATAACACCTCCTCCTGTACTGATAGCTGTCACTGATAACACCTCCTCCTGTACTGATAGCTGTCACTGATAACACCTCCTCCTGTACTGATAGCTGTCACTGATAACACCTCCTCCTGTACTGATAGCTGTCACTGATAACACCTCCTCCTGTACTGATAGCTGTCACTGATAACACCTCCTCCTGTACTGATAGCTGTCACTGATAACACCTCCTCCTGTACTGATAGCTGTCACTGATAACACCTCCTCCTGTACTGATAGCTGTCACTGATAACCCCTCCTCCTGTACTGATAGCTGTCACTGATAACACTCCTCCTGTACTGATAGCTGTCACTGATAACCCCCTCCTGTACTGATAGCTGTCACTGATAACACCTCCTCCTGTACTGATAGCTGTCACTGATAACACCTCCTCCTGTACTGATAGCTGTCACTGATAACACCTCCTCCTGTACTGATAGCTGTCACTGATAACACCTCCTCCTGTACTGATAGCTGTCACTGATAACACCTCCTCCTGTACTGATAGCTGTCACTGATAACACCTCCTCCTGTACTGATAGCTGTCACTGATAACCCCTCCTCCTGTACTGATAGCTGTCACTGATAACACCTCCTCCTGTACTGATAGCTGTCACTGATAACCCCTCCTCCTGTACTGATAGCTGTCACTGATAACCCCTCCTCCTGTACTGATAGCTGTCACTGATAACACCTCCTCCTGTACTGATAGCTGTCACTGATAACACCTCCTCCTGTACTGATAGCTGTCACTGATAACACCTCCTCCTGTACTGATAGCTGTCACTGATAACACCTCCTCCTGTACTGATAGCTGTCACTGATAACACCTCCTCCTGTACTGATAGCTGTCACTGATAACACCTCCTCCTGTACTGATAGCTGTCACTGATAACACCTCCTCCTGTACTGATAGCTGTCACTGATAACACCTCCTCCTGTACTGATAGCTGTCACTGATAACACCTCCTCCTGTACTGATAGCTGTCACTGATAACACCTCCTCCTGTACTGATAGCTGTCACTGATAACACCTCCTCCTGTACTGATAGCTGTCACTGATAACACCTCCTCCTGTACTGATAGCTGTCACTGATAACACCTCCTCCTGTACTGATAGCTGTCACTGATAACACCTCCTCCTGTACTGATAGCTGTCACTGATAACACCTCCTCCTGTACTGATAGCTGTCACTGATAACCCCTCCTCCTGTACTGATAGCTGTCACTGATAACACCTCCTCCTGTACTGATAGCTGTCACTGATAACACCTCCTCCTGTACTGATAGCTGTCACTGATAACACCTACTCCCGTACTGATAGCTGTCACCGATAATACCTCCTCCTGTACTGATAGATATAACCGATAACACCTCCTCCTGTACTGATAGATGTCACTGATAACACCTACTCCTGTACTGATAGCTGTCACTGATAACACCCCCTCCTGTACTGATAGCCGTCACTGATAACTCCTCCTCCTGTACTGACAGCTGTCACTGATAACTCCTCTTCCTGTACTGATAGCTGTCACTGGTAACACCTCCTCCTGTACTGATAGCTGTCACTGATAACTCCTCCTACCTGTACTGATAGCTGTCACTGATAACTCCTCCTACCTGTGCTGATAGCTGTCACTGATAACTCCTCCTACCTGTACTGATAGCTGTCACTGATAACACCTCCTCCTGTACTGATAGCTGTCACTGATAACACCTCCTCCTGTACTGATAGCTGTCACTGATAACCCCTCCTCCTGTACTGATAGCTGTCACTGATAACACCTCCCCCTGTACTGATAGCTGTCACTGATAACACCTCCTCCTGTACTGATAGATGTCACTGATAACCCCTCCCCCTGTACTGATAGATGTCACTGATAACACCTCCTCCTGTACTGATAGTTGTCACTGATAACACCTCCTCCTGTACTGATAGCTGTCACTGATAACCCCTCCTCCTGTACTGATAGCTGTCACTGATAACACCTCCTGTACTGATAGCTGTCACTGATAACGCCTCCTGTACTGATAGCTGTCACTGATAACACCTCCTGTACTGATAACGCCTCCTCCTGTACTGATAGCTGTCACTGATAACACCTCCTCCTGTACTGATAGCTGTCACTGATAACACCTCCTCCTGTACTGATAGCTGTCACTGATAACACCTCCTCCTGTACTGATAGCTGTCACTGATAACACCTTTTCCTGTACTGATAGCTGTCACTGATAACCCCTCCTCCTGTACTGATAGCTGTCACTGATAACACCTCCTGTACTGATAGCTGTCACTGATAACCCCCTCCTCCTGTACTGATAGCTGTCACTGATAACTGCTCCTCCTGTACTGATAGATGTCACTGATAACACCTCCTCCTGTACTGATAGATGTCACTTTTAACACCTCCTCCTGTACTGATAGCTGTCACTGATAACACCTCCTCCTGTACTGATAGATGTCACTGATAACCCCTCCTCCTGTACTGATAGCTGTCACTGATAACCCCTCCTCCTGTACTGATAGCTGTCACTGATAACCCCTCCTCCTGTACTGATAGCTGTCACTGATAACCCCTCCTCCTGTACTGATAGCTGTCACTGATAACACCTCCTCCTGTACTGATAGCTGTCACTGATAACCCCTCCTCCTGTACTGATAGCTGTCACTGATAACACCTCCTCCTGTACTGATAGCTGTCACTGATAACCCCTCCTGTACTGATAGCTGTCACTGATAACCCCTCCTCCTGTACTGATAGCTGTCACTGATAACATCTCCTCCTGTACTGATAGCTGTCACTGATAACCCCTCCTCCTGTACTGATAGCTGTCACTGATAACACCTCCTCCTGTACTGATAGCTGTCACTGATAACCCCTCCTCCTGTACTGATAGATGTCACTGATAACACCTCCTCCTGTACTGATAGCTGTCACTGATAACACCTCCTCCTGTACTGATAGCTGTCACTGATAACGCCTCCTGTACTGATAGCTGTCACTGATAACACCTCCTGTACTGATAGCTGTCACTGATAACCCCTCCCCCTGTACTGATAGATGTCACTGATAACACCCCCTCCTGTACTGATAGCTGTCACTGATAACACCTCCTCCTGTACTGATAGCTGTCACTGATAGCTGTCACTGATAACACCTCCTCCTGTACTGATACCGGTCACTGATAACCCCTCCTCCTGTACTGATAGCTGTCACTGATAACCCCTCATCCTGTACTGATAGCTGTCACTGATAACACCTCCTCCTGTACTGATAGATGTCACTGATAACACCTCCTGTACTGATAGCTGTCACTGATAACACCTCCTCCTGTACTGATAGCTGTCACTGATAACACCTTTTCCTGTACTGATAGATGTCACTGATAACACCTCCTGTACTGATAGCTGTCACTGATAACACCTCCTCCTGTACTGATAGCTGTCACTGATAACACCTCCTCCTGTACTGATAGCTGTCACTGATAACACCTCCTCCTGTACTGATAGCTGTCACTGATAACACCTCCTCCTGTACTGATAGCTGTCACTGATAACACCTCCTCCTGTACTGATAGCTGTCACTGATAACACCTCCTCGTACTGATAGCTGTCACTGATAACACCTCCTCCTGTACTGATAGCTGTCACTGATAACACCTCCTCCTGTACTGATAGCTGTCACTGATAACGCCTCCTCCTGTACTGATAGCTGTCACTGATAACGCCTCCTCCTGTACTGATAGCTGTCACTGATAACCCCTCCTCCTGTACTGATAGCTGTCACTGATAACACCTCCTCCTGTACTGATAGCTGTCACTGATAACACCTCCTCCTGTACTGATAGCTGTCACTGATAACACCTCCTCCTGTACTGATAGATGTCACTGATAACACCTCCTCCTGTACTGATAGAAGTCACTGATAACACCTCCTCCTGTACTGATAGCTGTCACTGATAACACCTCCCCCTGTACTGATAGCTGTCACTGAAAACACCTCCTCCTGTACTGATAGCTGTCACTGATAACACCTCCTCCTGTACTGATAGATGTCACTGATAACCCCTCCTGTACTGATAGCTGTCACTGATAACCCCTCATCCTGTACTGATAGCTGTCACTGATGACACCTCCTCCCGTACCATGGTTCTTTCAGGTATCATTGCATTTCTTTGGTGACACTTTGGGAGCGGTCTTTGTGATCCTCCTGTGGCCCAAGTCCTGATTTACACTTCAATCCTTCTCTTCCTCCACGTGAGGTCTTCTTCTGGTTCCTCGTGAAGTCGGGGCTCTTCTCCTAACTGTCCTGCATCTCCTGCGCTCAGGCACAGATGTACAGCTGCCCCGCTGACTTGCATGAACGGTTTCTCTTACAGGACTAGGTTCTCCATCTGAGCACATGGTCTTTGTTCAGGATGAAGCTGAGGATTCTGGGAATGACTTCCTGTCCAGTGAATGCACAGACAGCAGTACGCCATGGTTTCTGCGGGTTCAGGAGTTGGCTCATGACAGTCTCATTGCAGCCACCAGGGCTCAGCTAGCAAAACACGCAAAGTCCTTCAGCAATGGTAAGTCCAGCCACCTTAATCTCTGCGTCCCTCATGTTGAGCATTTTACACCTTCCGTGTGACCGGTACAGAATGAACGCCACGAGTCTGACCAGTGTCAGGACAGGGGGAAGGTTGAATGAGCCCTTCAGTTCTCTGGAGGTGACAATGGAGCAGTTTTCCAGAACAACGTGTATTGTTTGCAGCTGATTCAACACTGAACGGTTCCTGTGAAGCCCGAGCCGCACACCCCGAGAATCGCCTTCGCTGCTCCTTCCGTGGCTGTGAGCGATCCTTTGTGCGTCCGACACACCTGAGATATCACCTAAAAACTCACATGTGAGTGCCCAACGTCAGTACTACAAAACGGCGCTGTAGGCCCCTGAGGATTGTAGCATAGTCTTATTTTTCAGTTAATGGGGGGCCTCTGTCTAGTACTGATTACTATCTCATGGTATTTTGGGTTTTTTCTGCCATGTATTAAAAATATATATATGAAAAGTGAAACGTAACAATACAAGTTTTTGCCAGAAATGAGCGCTCCTTCACATGTCCTGCGGAGGGTTGTGGGAAGAGCTTTTATGTTCTCCAGAGGTTGAACGTACACATGCGCACTCATAACGGCGAGCGCCCATTCCTGTGCCCCGAGCCCGGCTGTGGAAAGCCGCTACTACAGCTGGGAACCTGAAGAACCATCTGCGTATCCATACTGGTGAGTGCTACCCTTTCCTTCTATGTGTCCTGTTACGGTTGGCACACGACTTACGAGGACTCTGCCTCCGACAGGAGAGAAACCCTTTCTGTGTGAGGAGGAGGGATGTGGCCGCAGCTTTGCCGAATATTCAAGCCTTAGAAAACATCTGGTTGTCCATTCAGGTAACGAGGCAGCTGCTGTGTCTTTCAAGTTGCTGGCTGTTCATGGCTGACGCTTGACGCCGTCTTTCAGGTGTGAAGTCACATCAGTGTCCAGTATGCGGCAAGAACTTTTCTCAGAGCGGGAGCAGAAATATCCATGTTAGAAAGCATCACCCATCGAGGAGGGCAGGTCAGTGGCTGTGCGTTCTCTTTGTGTGCTGTGACCTATGGATTTGGAGTGGTCTTTGTGCGCAGAGACATTCATGGTCTTTCTATTAGATGCTCCTACAGAGGACGGAGAGTCACCTAAGGCTCCTGATACCGAATTGCTGCATAGCCTCCAGCTAGATCCCAGCACAGATTCCAGAGATAAGAGCCATGGGGCCCTACTGTCTCCTTCAGAGCCGTCATCACTGCTGCAAGACCTGCCGCCCAGTGACAACTCCTCATTCATCCTCCTCAACCTGGCCAGATCAGGTAAGGTCCATGGGAGGCCACTGCTGATTTCCTTCTCATCTGTTCTGTGGCCCTTCCTGTAATGATTTCCACATTGTCATTATCTTCCCCAATCCCCTAATAATGGAGCAATTCTACCTCTATGCACTTGTAATTCATAACTAAGACAAAGTACTGGCTTCCCTGAGCCCCCACCACCCGTTTCCATCCGGTCTCGCTACTGGAGGCTGGATTGGGTATCAGAGAAGCTGTGTTGGAGCATTTGCTTCATTTAGGAGCTGCTGTTGATAGGCCATAGTAAAGTGGGACTTGATCATCGTGCTGGCTGGCTTGTTCTAACCACCTTTTCATCTCTGGAAGACTTTGATCATTTTCTGTCCCTTCAAGTTGTTGTATCATCCGAAACATTGGAGGCATATCGCTAGGATATGCCCTCAATGTCTGACAGGTGCAGGTCCCACTTTTGGGACCTGCACCTATCTCTAGAACAGAGCCCGTAAAGTGAAGGAGGGTGCACCGCAAATGCGCAGCCGCTCTCCAGTCACTTCTGTGTGACTGCCTAAAATAACTGAGCGCTGGCCCATAGGAGTAAATCGAGGGCGGCTGCGCATGTGCAGTGTGCCCTATTTCAGGTGGAACCTGCACCTGTCGGACATTGAGGGCTTATCCGAGCGATTTGCCACCAATGTCTGAGGTGATGCAACCCCCCTAAGAGTCCCTTTCTAAATGGTAATTTCAGGCTATGCAGCTGAGCATACCGTATCTTCTACCTGGACTGGGTGTTGCCAAGGTTTTTACCCACATTCACTCCCAAAGTCCATTCAGATGATTTCCTCACCAGTTTGGAGCCATCTACTGTGGAAAATTGTAATCTACATTTCACGGATCCTTCCTGATGCTTGAAAACATAAATCATGATCATAAAGAACCTAAAAAAAAGCCTCAAGACGGACAAGACTTCCAGAAGTAGATAGAATCAGGAGGTGATTAGATTTTTTTTTTTTGTGTGTGTCTCAGGAAGTAGAAGAACCTGGATTTTTAGGAACTCCTTCTACTAGGGAAAACTTCTTCTTTTTATGGATGGAAAGTTGTCAAATTCCATTGGATTAGAAATGTTGTGCAGCCTCTCAACGCTGGCATCATGCTTTCATTACCATTCTGGGTTAAATCTTTGGTTTCCATTTACTCCCACGATAGCAGCCGAGAGACCAGCTCCGCCCAGACAGGAAACAGGAGCACTTCCACAAAGTTTTTAGGGAGAACTCTTCTCCCCACCCGACACCTCAATTTCTGTCCCAATCGAAGTGAGCTATCAGGACCACTCTGGAATTTGGTTAGACCAACCTATGGGTTGTCCAGCCATTTTTAGTGGTGGTCTATCTCAGAATAGGCCATTACTAGCTGACTGGTGGGTGTCTGGCTCCCCGCACCCCTGCGATCAGTAGTTCTCTGTAGCTTTGTTGCTGGAATCGCCTATCTTGAAGATGGACCATCACTTAGAAATGGCTGGATAGCCCCTAAGGTAATTTCACACAGTTTTTGGGGCAGGTTCGGAGGCAGATTTCCCTTCAGGTTTTTCAACCAAAGCCAGAAGTGGATTCAAAAGGAATCGGAAGTATAAAGGAAGTTTTCTCCTTCCTGCTGGTTCCATTTCTGGCTTTTGCTAAAAACCTGAAGGGAAATCGGCTGCAAAACCTGCTCTAAAATGATGGTAAACTCGCCATAAAAGATCAGGAGGGGCCTGGATGTATTTCTGGAGTGTAATAATATTACAGGCTACAGCTACTACAGCGGTCGTTGATCCAGGGAGTTATTCTGATTGGAGTCGGGAAGGAATTTTTTTCCCCTTAAGTGGGGAAAATTGGCTTCTGCCTCACAGGGGTTTTGCCTTTCTCTGGATCAACTTGCAGGAAACAGGCCGAACTGGATGGCTGTCTTTTTCAGCCTTATAAACTATGTTATGTTAAGTTAAACTCTGTGTGAAACTACCCTAGGGGCTACATGGTGTGTAAGTCTCCATTTAGTCCTTTTCATCCCTGGAACAGTGTCCAAGATGATTCTGGGGGTGAACAGAGGATGTAACCTCCAATTCTTAAGGAGTTCCTGAGCATCTAGCCTTGTGGGTGTTGCGATCAGTGTACCGCTGCACGACTGGGTCGTCTTCTTCCTCCATGCCTGTGCCATGGTTTACTGGCAAGAAGGGTTAGGGTGGTGTCACATCATTCCAGCGCTGGTTCTGGCAGCCTGACGTGTTCGTTGTGGTGTTGGGCCAGCAGAGGTGGAAAGGAAGATCGGCCATAGGTTTGGCACACAAGGTGTACATCTTTGGCGGTATATTTAAACCCACAGTGGTGTGGGAATGACTGTGCATACAATAGCCTTGGGGGAGGAGGCCCAGCCTGCCTGCTTCTGGGGGCAGCTGTCCCCTCCTAGAATTCCAGAACGTGGAGGAGCATTGGAATTCAGATTCTTCCTTCTAAAAGTACAGACTTGCTGTTTAAAGCAGTTAGAGCAAGGACAAGCTTGCTTTTGAGACTGTATCCTAGGGTACTTTGTAGGAGGGGGTGACATTTGTAATAGCACCTGATTCTTCTTGACAAATGGAACACCTCTCGTGAGTTTTGATGTTGTCAACCACTTGAGGGAGAAGAAGGGCAGGGAAGAGGCTGCACTATTCCAAACTGAAAGCCTCACAGCGGAGCGCTCTTGCATGGTGTGGGGCCCAATAGACTGCGGGAAGACAAGCAGTCACAGATATTCTTTTCCTTTCTTCTTCAAATACTTTGTGTGAAAATCTCTTAATAGATCAAAATGTCAAAAATTCCAAGAGAGGCCCCTTAGGGGATGGATGCCCTGTCCCACCCGTGGCCAACAGTTTGGGTGTATGCCTTCCCTTCTCTCTGTCAGACAGCTTGGGAATCTGAACGGGACATCCTGAAAGTCAGGACTGCCTGATGATATTTCTTCTCTTATCCAGCAGGAAGAAGGTGACTTCCCGCATTTCAGAGTTCAGAAGGCATTTCTTAGCTTCTCCGATGTTCTTGTCTCCCTTTTATAAGATTCCATCTATTCCTTACTTCCTGCCCATGACAGCACCCTTGAGAGACCGCCTCCATCCAGGACAGGAAACAGGAACTCTCCGTGGAGAGCTCTTAAGGAGGGGCATTGCCCCTATACCACCGGTTCCTGTTTCCTGTCCTATGGATAGGACGGTTTGTGGAGAGCAAGGAATAGGATGCAGGTCCCCGGTAACTTCGAATGGGAGGTTTACCTGGTATGGCGTAAGTCTCCTCTAGCTGCCTACTAAGTCTGGATTCTGTCTTCTGGGTCCTGTATTTTCTTTCAGGCTGGTGTTCCTGAGCAGCCCTGGTGGCACTGGGAGGTGCGGCCAGAGCTTCCTGGCAGTGTTCAGGAAGACCGGGGCCTCATCTTTCACTGGCTCCCCTCCTGGAGTAAGTTACGGGGCGGGAACCGGAGTAAGGCGTGTTCTCACCTGAGCTTTGTGCGTTCCGGAAGTAGGGGACGAGATCACCTACTAGAGGCTGCGTGGGAGCACCAGCAGGGACCCGACCTAGGGATTCATTTGGTCTCTTAAAGCGCGTGGTCAGAAGGAAACCAGCCAGCCTACAGGAAGTCCTGCACCTGCGTATGGAAAACGCTCTATCCGTGCCTTCAGCCATGGAGAATGAGAGCGGTCAGCGCGCCGACCTGCAGGAGGGTCATGAGCCTAGACCGGTACTCCTGGTGGGGTAAGGGGGATCCTTCCCCAGCCTTCTTTTATCATTTAGATTCTAGAAGGGGCCTTTTTTTTTCTTGTCTCTGTTTTCTAGATTATTAAGGAGGGCCCTAGAAAGGCTACCTCAAAGACCAAAGGGAAAGAATGTTTGTAAAAGAAAGCTTGCCCCTTCCTGGTCAAAAATGTTATGTCAGCATTGTGTCGACAAAGTAGTAGAAGAGGAACCTACTCCAAAGCATTGAGGATATTGTGAAGTCTGAAGTGTTTGATTCCATGAAAATGTTCAAAAAGTGCCTCCCTTCCTCAACCTCTGGCAAACGAGGCATCCCCGTCATGGTTTCAGATTCTTCAGATGAAAATGAGCTGGGGGAGATCCTAGACAGTTCAGACTCCTCCTCGGATGAAGAGGCTACGGGTAGACCCCTTTTTTCTCCAGACGACACGGAATCTTTACTAAAAGCCATCCGTGCTACTATGAAAGTGGATGAATCCAGAGAACAAGTCTGCTCAGGATATTATGTTTGGGGACCGGGATCATAGAAAAACTAGGGTTTTCCCGGTAAATGAAAATATTAAGTTCCTGATCCAAAAGGAATGGAGAAAACCTGATCAGAAGTTCTTTCACGGCTAGATCTTTAAAACTATGGCTACAAGAATTGTAAACCAATATCCAAAATAAAACCTCCAGAGACCAATTACTATCTTAAGTTGGTAGACCTTATTTCTGACGCCTCTGCGGACGCTTTAAAACTGAATGCTAGATCTGCAGCACTCTAATTCTGCAAATAGAGCTATCTGGCTTAAAGGATGGTCGGGTGACACGGGATCCAAAAATAAGCTTTGTGCTATTCCTTGCCAGGGCGATTATCTTTTTGGATCGGTTTTGGATGACCTTCTCGAAAAGGCGTCCGATAATAAGAAAGGGTTTCCTGTTCCTAGACCTTCCAAAAAATAGCAGTTTTTTTTCGGAAGAACAGAAGGGGATTCAATAGAGGAAAAAGGCAGGATTTCAGAGGAGGGAAAAAAAAGTAAGAAAGACAAAGGTTATCTCTTCAATTCCCAACCCCTCTACGGTTCCAAGTCCAGCCAACAATGACGGTTTCTCTCCTGTGGGCGGCAGACTCTCTCGTTTCCTTCATGTTTGAGAAGAGATATCCCCGAGCCCCTGGATCCTGGGTGTTATAAGGAACGGTTTTCATCTCGAGTTTATCTCCCGCCCACCGGAAAGATTAAATATAACAAATATCTTGAAAAGCTCTGCAAAAAACCTAGCTTTAAGGCAGGAGGTTTTTTCTCTCATAGAGAAAAAATGTCCTGGTTCCGGTCCCAGTTGCAGAAAAAGGAACAGGTTTTTATTCATCCCTTTTTCTGGTTCCAAAACCAGATGGAACATTCAGGATGATTATAAATCTCAAAGATCTAAATCAATTTCTATGTTACAAAAAATCCAGAATGGAGTCAATACAGTCGGTTCTGAAGCATCTTTTCGAAGGCCGCTCAATATAAAGGATGCTTACTACCACATCCCAATTCACGTAGATCACCAAAAATATCTCAGAGTGGCAGTTTCGATGGAAGATCAAATTCTTAATATACAGCACTTCTGTTCGTACGGTGTCCATATTAGGACATCGTCAGACATCATCCACAACTCCATCCTCCGTCAGGCAAAACTCCCTCCTTCCTTGACCTCAGCCAAAAATTCCGTCAGATGTCAGACAAAACTCCATCCTCCCTAACTCAAAAGTATGCAATACACAGACTCTGCCTGAAGAAGCTGCTGGAAAGGCAAAGGACCTGTGATGATGTCATGACCATGTGATGATGTCATGTGTGTGGGAGGGGTCAGATTTCACAGCGGCTGTGTACAGAACTAGTCATCAAATAGAGCTGTGTAGTAGAGCTATGTGTGTATCCTGCATGTAGCAGAGCTGTGTACTGGGTAATAGAGAGAGGTTCTCTGTATATATAATACACACATGTCACCATGTAATCTGCAGGCAGTGTGTTATAGAGCAGGAGGAGCTGAGCAGATTATATATAGAGAACCTGTCACCGTGTAATCTGCAGGCAGCGTGTTATAGAGCAGGAGGAGCTGAGCAGATTATATATACAGAGAACCTGTCACCATGTAATCTGCAGGCAGAGTGTTATAGAGCAGGAGGAGCTGAGCAGATTATATATAAAGAGAACCTGTCACCATGTAATCTGCAGGCAGCGTGTTATAGAGCAGGAGGAGCTGAGCAGATTATATATAAAGAGAACCTGTCACCGTGTAATCTGCAGGCAGTGTGTTATAGAGCAGGAGGAGCTGAGCAGATTATATATACAGAGAACCTGTCACCATGTAATCTGCAGGCAGAGTGTTATAGAGCAGGAGGAGCTGAGCAGATTATATATAGAGAGAACCTGTCACCATGTAATCTGCAGGCAGCGTGTTATAGAGCAGGAGGAGCTGAGCAGATTATATATAAAGAGAACCTGTCACCATGTAATCTGCAGGCAGCGTGTTATAGAGCAGGAGGAGCTGAGCAGATTATATATAGAGAGAACCTGTCACCATGTAATCTGCAGGCAGTGTGTTATAGAGCAGGAGGAGCTGAGCAGATTATATATAGAGAGAACCTGTCACCATGTAATCTGCAGGCAGTGTGTTATAGAGCAGGAGGAGCTGAGCAGATTATATATACAGAATCTGTCACCATGTAATCTGCAGGCAGTGTGTTATAGAGCAGGAGGAGCTGAGCAGATTATATATACAGAGAACCTGTCACCATGTAATCTGCAGACAGTGTGTTATAGAGCAGGAGGAGCTGAGCAGATTATATATACAGAGAACCTGTCACCGTGTAATCTGCAGGCAGTGTGTTATAGAGCAGGAGGAGCTGAGCAGATTATATATACAGAATCTGTCACCATGTAATCTGCAGGCAGTGTGTTATAGAGCAGGAGGAGCTGAGCAGATTATATATAGAGAGAACCTGTCACCATGTAATCTGCAGGCAGTGTGTTATAGAGCAGGAGGAGCTGAGCAGATTATATATAGAGAACCTGTCACCGTGTAATCTGCAGGCAGCGTGTTATAGAGCAGGAGGAGCTGAGCAGATTATATATACAGAACCTGTCACCATGTAATCTGCAGGCAGTGTGTTATAGAGCAGGAGGAGCTGAGCAGATTATATATAAAGAGAACCTGTCACCATGTAATCTGCAGGCAGTGTGTTATAGAGCAGGAGGAGCTGAGCAGATTATATATACAGAGAACCTGTCACCATGTAATCTGCAGGCAGAGTGTTATAGAGCAGGAGGAGCTGAGCAGATTATATATATAGAGAACCTGTCACCATGTAATCTGCAGGCAGCGTGTTATAGAGCAGGAGGAGCTGAGCAGATTATATATAAAGAGAACCTGTCACCATGTAATCTGCAGGCAGCGTGTTATAGAGCAGGAGGAGCTGAGCAGATTATATATAAAGAGAACCTGTCACCATGTAATCTGCAGGCAGCGTGTTATAGAGCAGGAGGAGCTGAGCAGATTATATATAAAGAGAACCTGTCACCATGTAATCTGCAGGCAGCGTGTTATAGAGCAGGAGGAGCTGAGCAGATTATATATAGAGAGAACCTGTCACCATGTAATCTGCAGGCAGTGTGTTATAGAGCAGGAGGAGCTGAGCAGATTATATATACAGAGAACCTGTCACCATGTAATCTGCAGGCAGTGTGTTATTGAGCAGGAGGAGCTGAGCAGATTATATATAAAGAGAACCTGTCACCATGTAATCTGCAGGCAGTGTGTTATAGAGCAGGAGGAGCTGAGCAGAATATATATATACAGAGAACCTGTCACCATGTAATCTGCAGGCAGTGTGTTATTGAGCAGGAGGAGCTGAGCAGATTATATATAAAGAGATCCTGTCACCATGTAATCTGCAGGCAGTGTGTTATAGAGCAGGAGGAGCTGAGCAGATTATATATAAAGAGAACCTGTCACCGTGTAATCTGCAGGCAGAGTGTTATAGAGCAGGAGGAGCTGAGCAGATTATATATACAGAACCTGTCACCATGTAATCTGCAGGCAGTGTGTTATAGAGCAGGAGGAGCTGAGCAGATTATATATACAGAGAACCTGTCACCATGTAATCTGCAGGCAGTGTGTTATAGAGCAGGAGGAGCTGAGCAGATTATATATACAGAGAACCTGTCACCATGTAATCTGCAGGATTATAGAGCAGGAGGAGCTGAGCAGATTATATATACAGAGAACCTGTCACCATGTAATCTGCAGGCAGCGTGTTATAGAGCAGGAGGAGCTGAGCAGATTATATATAGAGAGAACCTGTCACCATGTAATCTGCAGGATTATAGAGCAGGAGGAGCTGAGCAGAGTGATAAATAGTTTTGCACAAACAGATTAATTAAAACTTGCAATTTTTCATTACAATTCCTTCTCATTCTGGGCTTTGTGGTACAGGAGGCGGTCCTTTCAGTGACTGACAGCTATGTCTGTGTACACAGTCTTAGGACTGCCTGTCGATCACCCTAATAGGATCGCCTCCTTGACGTCAAAGCTGAGAATGAGCAGGAATGTAAAAATTGCAAGTTTGAATGACACTTTTTGCACAAAACTATATGGGGGAGATATGCCAAGTTTCTTGCGCCTGAAAAGTGCCATTAAAAAATGTGTGACTTGTTAATTGCAATTTTTTAAACAATGATTGTATTTCTCAGATTTGCGGCACCCTTGCTACTTTCTTTAAAGGGGGCTGCAATGCCTCCCACTCTGGTTGGGTAGGGATTAGACCAGACCCTGCGTTTGCTCTTCAGAGATGGGACCATCCCTTTGTCGGAAAAGGACCTGCATTGTCTTGATGTGAGGAGAATCTGGATGTTACTGCATCTCGGAACTAAATAAGGCGTCCAGTCCACCATTGTCAGATGGATTGTCAGGGTTATGTGTCTTGCACATACTTCAGTTGATTCTGCTGTGGCGGCCCCACCTATGTGCACCATACTTTACCGTGTGTTGATGGAATCTCCGAATCTCCGCTCTGCCCTGTACTTCATACACTGAGCTTTCATCATTCTGCTTCCTGACACTTTGGGAGCGGTCTTTGTGATCCTCCTGTGGCCCAAGTCCTGATTTACACTTCAATCCTTCTCTTCCTCCACCTGAGGTCTTCTTCTGGTTCCTCGTGAAGTCGGGGCTCTTCTCCTCACTGTCCTGCATCTCCTGCGCTCAGGCACAGATGTACAGCCGCCCCGCTGACTTGCATGAACGGTTTCTCTTACAGGACTAGGTTCTCCATCTGAGCACATGGTCTTTGTTCAGGATGAAGCTGAGGATTCTGGGAATGACTTCCTGTCCAGTGAATGCACAGACAGCAGTACGCCATGGTTTCTGCGGGTTCAGGAGTTGGCTCATGACAGTCTCATTGCAGCCACCAGGGCTCAGCTAGCAAAACACGCAAAGTCCTTCAGCAATGGTAAGTCCAGCCACCTTAATCTCTGCGTCCCTCATGTTGAGCATTTTACACCTTCCGTGTGACCGGTACAGAATGAACGCCACGAGTCTGACCAGTGTCAGGACAGGGGGAAGGTTGAATGAGCCCTTCAGTTCTCTGGAGGTGACAATGGAGCAGTTTTCCAGAACAACGTGTATTGTTTGCAGCTGATTCAACACTGAACGGTTCCTGTGAAGCCCGAGCCGCACACCCCGAGAATCGCCTTCGCTGCTCCTTCCGTGGCTGTGAGCGATCCTTTGTGCGTCCGACACACCTGAGATATCACCTAAAAACTCACATGTGAGTGCCCAACGTCAGTACTACAAAACGGCGCTGTAGGCCCCTGAGGATTGTAGCATAGTCTTATTTTTCAGTTAATGGGGGGGGGGGGGCTCTCTCGTCTAGTACTGATTACTATCTCATGGTATTTTGGGTTTTTTTCTGCCATGTATTAAAAAAATATATATATGAAAAGTGAAACGTAACAATACAAGTTTTTTGCCAGAAATGAGCGCTCCTTCACATGTCCTGCGGAGGGTTGTGGGAAGAGCTTTTATGTTCTCCAGAGGTTGAACGTACACATGCGCACTCATAACGGCGAGCGCCCATTCCTGTGCCCCGAGCCCGGCTGTGGAAAGCCGTTTACTACAGCTGGGAACCTGAAGAACCATCTGCGTATCCATACTGGTGAGTGCTACCCTTTCCTTCTATGTGTCCTGTTACGGTTGGCACACGACTTACGAGGACTCTGCCTCCGACAGGAGAGAAACCCTTTCTGTGTGAGGAGGAGGGATGTGGCCGCAGCTTTGCCGAATATTCAAGCCTTAGAAAACATCTGGTTGTCCATTCAGGTAACGAGGCAGCTGCTGTGTCTTTCAAGTTGCTGGCTGTTCATGGCTGACGCTTGACGCCGTCTTTCAGGTGTGAAGTCACATCAGTGTCCAGTATGCGGCAAGAACTTTTCTCAGAGCGGGAGCAGAAATATCCATGTTAGAAAGCATCACCCATCGAGGAGGGCAGGTCAGTGGCTGTGCGCTCTGTAAGTGGATTGTGTAAAAGCTCTGCCTTTCCATGTCTTCCTTCAGGTCAACTTTGTGCCTTCTGACAACTTTTAATTCGCTGTACTTCTGAGGTGTCTTAACTAGCTTGGTGCACTTCTTGTCAGATCTATAGTCTGCTCCCATGATGAGTACATGTTGGTAAGTGTGGTGTCTTGTCCTGCAGAGCACAGTCCAGAAGCTAAACCTCTACGGCAGAGTGAGGAGAGTCCCTGGGAAGGCGGGGGGACGCTCCTATGAGGATGAAGTCCTTGTGTTCTATCTGCTTTATGGCTGGTGCCCCCAGGATCTGCACCACCGAGTCTTCCCAATGCTGCAGCCTCTGCCCTCATAAGACTTCTCCTCCGTATCGCCAAGTCCACTGTGGGAGGTGGCAGTAAAGCCCTGATCCTGTGAGGGGCTCCACACACGTTTGGCTGTGTTTTTTTTTTTTTTTTTCCCGTAAACCAGTAAAAAAGTCTAAATAATTACTACTTTTGTTTCTTGTTTTTTGTTTTTTTTTGGGGGGCTTTGGCGGTGGTAACAGTTTTAAATAAAATTGGTCCCGGTTGTTTGGAATACGCAGATACCAGTTTCTTTTTTTTTTTTTAGGAACAGATTTTATTGTCACCATTTTTGTGATACGTTTGACTTTGATCACGGTTAGGGAACATGCATGCGACAGTATGTAAAAAATGCGGATGATGTCCATGTGCATTCCATATTTTGGGGAACGGAACATCCGGCCCCTAATAGAGCACTTCTATCCTTGTCCATAATGCAGACAATAACAGGACATGTTCTATTCTTTTGCGGAACGGACATACGGAAACTTAATTCACACTGAGTCATTTCCGTTTTTTGCGGCCCTATTAAAGTTAATGGTTCCGCATAAGGGACGCACAAAAAAAAAAAAAAAAAAAAAACACAAACAATTTGTGTGCATGAGCCCTTATTCAAATTTTTTTTTTGGGGGGGCCCAAATATTAAAAGTGAATTGTGTGTTTATTTTTTTTTTCCATTACGGCGTTCAGCACACAGGAAATTTGAAATATGCTTCCTGCTGAGCTCCGCCTCATGCACAGCGCAGCTGGTAGGTTACCATGGCAGCCATGGGAAGCTTCAGCAGTGTCCAGGCTGCCATGGTAACTGATCGGAGCCCCACAAATTCACTTTAGGGTCTCTGATTGGAAAGCAGGAGGAGCTGCATCAGAGGGGTTAAATGACAGGGTTTGGCGGGATTGCCATTTCCCGGATGATACAGCCAGCACCCGCCTCATAGGGATACATTCCCTCAGTCACTGTGATGTACAGGTATACCTGATTTTGTTTCATCGATTTGTGTTTTTTGTATATTCAAATTGTATAGGTCTAATTTTACCACCTTAGTAAAGTAGAATATGTGAGGGAAAAAACTTGGATGTGCAATGCCCCTTTTTTGGTTTTGATTTTTTTTTTTTTTTTTTATTTCTCCCCACATTCTGATAGCCAGAACTTTAAAAAAAAAAAAAAAATTCTGTTCACATAGCTGTATGAGGGCTTTTTTTTTTTTTAAATGGGCAAAAAAAAAATCTTTGTGGGGAATTCCTTTTTCTGCGGCTCAGTATATATCGAATATAGGGATACCAAACTTGTATAGTTTTTGTTTTACTACTTTTAAAAATGTATAAAAGCCTTTTAAAAAACTAAATTTTCTTTGCATCGCCATTTTCCGACAGTCATAACTTTTTTTATATTTCCGTCCACGGAGCTGTAGGGGGCTTGTTTTTTAGGGGCAAACTGTAGTTTTTATTTTATACTGTCCGCATCTGTACTTGCATTCTGTGGCCCCTGCAAAAAAGAGAGAGCATATCCTATTTTTTTCCACAATTGCGGACAACAATAGGCATTTTATCATAGGGCCGGCTGTGTGTGTTCTGCAAAATACGGAACGCACACGGCCAGTATTCGTACTTTGCGGATCTGCAAAAAACACATGCAGTTGTCTTAATGAGCCCTAACAGATTTATGAATAGGACTCGGACATGCTCCCTGCTGAGCTCTGCCTCGTGCACAGCGCAGCGTCCAAGCTGTCACGCACGGTAACTGATCGGAGCCCCGCCATTTCACTGTGGGGGCTCCGATTGGAAGCCGCATCCCTCTGCCTTACCTCACAGGTGGAGCAATGGCTGTTAATGGTGGCACCTGAGACGTTAAATGACGGGGTTCTGTGGGACCGCCGTTCCCGGTCAGTGCAGCCGACACCCGCCACATACGGAGAGGGCTCACTTCAGCATCCTGCGTACGTCACGGTGGTTGAACAGGTTAATGAGCTTTTCTCTAATAGTCACAAATGACAGTTTTCTAAAATCTGTCTTGGTCATTAAAGGTGTTGTCATCAGAAATGGCCTGTAGTTTAACCTCTTAATTACCGGAGTGGTAAGGCCCATCTAACTGCAAATCAGTGATAAATTTCTGGGCCTACATGTATCCGATTTCTCACGGGAAGCCTTAAACCAGTGATAGATAACCTCTGGCACTCCAGCTGTGCTGAAACTACAACTCCCAGCATGCTCCATTCATTTCTATAGGGTTTTGAGAACAGCCAAGTAAGCGTACATCTTGGTAGTTGTAGTTACCACAGCTGGAGGTTAGCCATCACAGCCTTAGACCCTTCTTTTGTGCCATTAAACTGAAAATTATGAAAAATTATATTTTTCCTTTTATTTATTTTTTACAGTTACAAAAGGTTTCAAGACAAAACATTTGTAAACCCATTACTGTACGCTTGGACGCTATGTATGTCCTGTATCTCCCGGCCGGGCCGCCGCAAAACTTAAAAGGACTGGAACGCATTTTGGCAGCCTATTTTTCTATTGCTGGTTCTATGGCACCGTATGGCCAGAAAACCGTTGTACAGCGCTAAAACGTTACAAGCCCCTTCCATGTGACCTTTTTTTATGTTCCCCTAAGGCACGTATGCCCAACCTGCGGCCCTCCAGCTTTTGCAAAACTACAACTCCCAGCATACCTGGATAGCCTACAGCTGTTAGGGCATGCTGAGAGTTGTAGTCTTGCAACATCTGGAGGGATGCAGGTTGAGCATCCCTTCCCTAAGATATTCATCTTGGGGAAAATTTCTTGCATTTTACTAATTTTTAGGCTAAAAATAATTTTTTCTATTTAGTATTTAGTATTGAGCCGTTCTGTCACAAGGGGTTAACTGTTTTTCTGGCTGTGTGACTGGTACTTTCACTTTCTACCGTCATCTAATTAACCTGATCTCTAAACTACTAAGAGGTCAGAAACACTTATTTACCACATTCTTATCAGTAAGATACCGACTGAGCTATAATGTCAGAGAGCAGAGACGAGGAGCCGTCAGCTCCCCGCCCGACAGGGCAGAGACGAGGAGCCGCCAGCTCCCCGCCCGACAGAGCAGAGACGAGGAGCCGCCAGCTCCCTGCCCGACAGAGCGGAGACAAGGATCTGTCAGCTCCCTGCCCGACAAAGCAGAGACAAGGAGCCGTCAGCTCCCTGCCCGACAGAGACGAGGAGCTGTGAGAAAATTCAGATCCCTCTATTAGAGCATCTCAGCCCTGTACAGAGAAAAAGGAAGCCATATGTTTAATAAATACCAATTTAAAAATTGATTTTCTCGCCCATATTTATTGGGGGACACAGGAACTGTGGGTATAGCTGTGTCCTCTAGGAGGCGTTGACACTAGGCAGAAACGGTTAGCCCCTCCTCTGGCAGCTATACCCCCTCCACTCTACCCTATGGCACACACTTGCTGTGGGACATTCAGGGTCTGCCACACTCCTGGGGACACTTATATCTGCTGTGCCCCTTCCCTACCTAGTTTAGGTGCAGTTTTTTCTCTGCACGGTGCATTCCCGCCACTGCGCGCTCTGCCTCATTCATTTTTCAGCCGCGGCAAGCACCGGCTTCATTCCCGGCTCGGCGGTCACATGACCACACCACGGCTGTTTTTTTTCTGCCCTGGCAATGTCTGGGCCGGGTATATGGGGTACCTTTTTAGTAAGGGGGCCATTCCACGAGGCCCCTGCGATCCTCCACATGCGCCGCTTCCCGGTGACGTGACTGCACCGCTGCGCTTTCAACGGGCCGCACTGCGTGCTGGCAGGCAGCACCGAAAGGGTTAACTCCGAAGAGCTGGCCTGGGCTTAGGGGAGTTGTAGTGACCTAGGGTGGGCGGTTCTTCCTCTTCCCGCGCTGACACGAGATGAGGCTCGGCTGAGGCTGTCTCTCCCTCCTCTGCAGCTGCTCCTGGGACCTGGTAGGATTGTTCCTCCCTATCCTCCCTCTCTTTTCAGGTCACTGTCCCCCCTCCAGCCTTGGGTGTGTGCTTCCCTCCCGTCCAACATGTCTGAGCCCATGGGTCCCACTCAAAGGCTCCCTGTCGCGATTTTCTATTCCTGTTCTTCATGTCAGTCCAAATTCCCCTGTGGACAATCTGAAGCTATCTGCTCTGCTTGCCAAGCGCCTAGTCAGGGCCCCCCTTCTCAGCCCGCCCAGTCGCCTCCTCCGTCCTCTGAGTTGCCGGACTGGGTTTGAACTCTCTCCCAGGCGATGGAAAATCTGGCTCATATCTCCCAATCCACCCTGTCTCTAGTGGGTTGCTTGGTTGAGCATCCGCCACTGTCCCAGGCTGCCACCCCCACGGTCGCACCCTCCGGGACTCCCTCCTCTGCTGCGCCCTCTGGGTCCCTTCCCGCCAGTGAACCCTCCAGGGCCCAACGCTCTCAAAAGCGTTCCAGGAGAGAACACGCCTCTTCTTCAGATGTGTCTCTTTGGCGTGCGCTTGGACGAAATTATTTCAGAGGCCACAGGGGGTAAGAGTACCCACCTGCTGCAGCCCAGGGCAAAGTGGGCCCCTCACACCCATCCCGGTTCCTCTCGTGGCAGGTCGTTCCACCGTTTCCCTGGCTCCCGCACGGCGACTGGCTCCTCTGCCGCCGCCTCCGACCAGGACCGGTGCAAGAAGCCGTCCTTTCGTCCGCAACCCTCTTGGTGTCCCAGATCCCAGGCTGCTCGCTCTTCCGCTTCCAAACCTGCCGGGTGGGGGGCCGCCTCCTCCTCTTCCGGGACATTTGGCAGGCCCACGTCTCCGACGCTTGGGCACTCTAACTTGTATCTGCCGGATACAGGATCGAATTTTTGGGTCCTAGACCGGGGAGTTGTCTCTCCTGTTCCCCCTGCGGACCAGTTCAGGGTTTTTTATTTAAATCTATTTGTGGTCCCCAAGAAGGAGGGCACGGTACGCCGATCCTGGACCTGAAGCACCTGAACAGGTTCCTCCGCCTCCAGCGGTTTCAGGTGGAATCGCTTCGTTCCGTCATTGCTTCTCTGGAAGCGGGGGAATTCCTATCCTCGATCGATATCCAGGACGCGTACCTTCACGTCCCCATCGCCCAGAGTCATCAGCGCTTCCTGCGGTTCGCGGTAGGGGACAACCACTATCAGTTTGTCACCCTCCCCTTCGGCCTGGCAACGGCACCTCGGGTCTACACCAAGGTGCTTGCCCCTGTTCTGCTCCTGCTCCGCTCCAGAGGTGTCTTCCTCCTGCCTTATCTGGACGACATCCTCATCAAGGCCCCTTCCCTTGTTCAGGCATCCTCCAGCGTGCATATCACTCTGGAACCCCTTGAGCGGTTTGGATGGTTAGGGTTAGTCAATTTTTAGAAATCTTTTCTGACACCATCCACACAACTGGTCTTCCTGGGCATGCTGTTGGACACGGAAGCGGCAGAGGTCCGCCTTCCTCCCAACAAGCGTCTGGCCTTACACCGCTCGGTGCAGTTCCTTCTCCTCTGCCGACATCCGTCCTTCCGTCTGAGCATGCAAGTGTTGGGGAAGATGATCGCCTGCTTCAAGGCAATCCCCTATGCCCAGTTTCATTCCCGCATGTTCCAAAGGGCGATCCTGTCTTCCTGGGACAAGTCGTCCGAGAGTCTGGACCATACCTTCCGTCTTTCCTCAGGTGCGGGCTTCTCTCCGCTGGTGGTTGTCTGTTATGCGTCAGGGGAGGTCCTTCCTTTCGGTGTCCTGGACAGTTGGTACCACCGACGCCAGCCTGTTGGGTGGGGGGAGTTCTCCCTCCCCGGTCCGGCCAGGGCACATGGTCTCTGTCGGAGTCCAAACTGTCAATCAATGTCCTGGAGCTGCGGGCAATCCTCTTGTCCCTCCGGCATTGGACACACCTTCTCAAAAGTCGCCTGGTCCGGGTTCAATAGAACAACGCCACGGCTGTGGCATACATCAACCACCAGGGGGGATGCACAATGCAGGAGGCCGCCAAGACCTTGCGCTGGGTGGAAGCCCACGTGCCAGCGCTCTCGGCGGTCTACATTCCGGGGGTGGAGAACTGGGCCGTGGACTTCCTCAGCCAGACCACCATGGATCCGGGCGAGTGGTCCCTGCACCCAGACGTGTTCGAGGACATCTGTCGCCGTTGGGGTCGCCCCAACGTGGACCTGATGGCTTCGCGGTTCAACCGCAAGCTTCCCACCTTTCTGGCTAGGGCGTGGGATCAAGAGGATCTACTACCGGACTTGGCGATCCTTCCTAGCCTTCTGCGAGGAACGGGGCGTTCCCCCCGCTCCGTTTTTCTCTTCCGACTATCCTTTCCTTTCTTCAGTCTGGTTTGGCCCTCGGGTTGGGTCTTAGTTCGCTGAAGGGTCGTCTCGGCGCTGTCTATTTTTTTCCAGCGCCCCCTGGCCCCGCTAAGACTTTCATCCAGGGGGTGGCTCATTCGGTTCCTCTGCACCGCCCCCCGTTGCCGCCGTGGGATCTGAATACGGTCCTCTCGGCGCTCCAGGCTCCCCCCTTTGAGTCTCTCTGCGTCTCCTGTCCTGGAAGGTGGTCTTTCTGGTGGACATCACGTCCATCAGACGCGTGTCTGAGCTGGAGGCCCTCTCCTGCAGGGAACCCTACCTGGTTCTTCACAGGTATAAGGCGGTCCTTCGTCCGGTTCCTTCCTTCCTCCCGAAGGTGGTCTCCGCCTTCCTTATTAATGAGGACATCTTCCTTCCTTCCTTCCTTGTGTCCCTCTCCTTCTCACCCTAAGAAGCGGGAGTTGCATCATCTGCGGATTTACTTGGCAGTCACCAGTTCCTTCCGGTGCACGGACTCCCTTTTTGTTGTTCTGGAGGATTCGCGCAAGGGTTTGGCGGCCAACAACGTGGTTATTGTGCGTTAGATACAGTGCGCCATTACCGAGGCTTACCGCGCCTGGGGTAGGGTCCTGCCCCTTGGTGTCACGCCCGATTCTATCAGAGTGGTTGGCGCTCCTTGGTCTCGCAGGAATCGCACTTCGGCCGAACAGCTGTGCAAAGCGGCCACCTGGTCCTCTTTGCACATCTTTACTAAGTTCTATCAGGTGCATACTTATGCATCGGCGGACACTGCCTTGTGCCGCATGGTCTTGCAAGCAGCAGTTTCCTAGTTGCCTACGGGGGCGCTTGTCTACAGGGATCTGTGCTTGTTCCCTCCCCGTGGACTGCTTTGGGACGTCCCACGGTTCCTGTGTCCCCCAATGAATATGGGCGAGAAAACAAGATTTTTGTAAAACTTACCAGTAAAATCTCTTTCTCGCTCTTCATTGGGGGACACAGCACCCACCCAGTGTTCTCTCCTTGTTCATCCGCAATGCGGCGGAGTTTTGTAGTTGTGCCCCGTTGGGTTCTTGTTGGTTACTTTGCCTCTCCTACTGCTTGTGCACACAACTGAGGCGCTCTCTCTCCAGGCTGGAGGGGGGCTAACCGTTTCTGCCTAGTGTCAACGCCTCCTAGAGGACACAGCTATACCCACGGTTCCTGTGTCCCCCAATTAAGAGCGAGAAAGAGATTTTACTGGTAAGTTTTACAAAAATCTCATTTTTAGCTTAAAATGAGTACAGTGTACTAATAAAAAAAAAAAATGTACATAGCCTTTAAATCATGTTTTTATGTTTAACATTTTTAAACATTTTTGATATTTTTTCATTTTTCAGATCAATATCCATATTTAAATAAAAACCATAAATCCTGCAGTTTTCGCACTGGCTAATAATCGGCGCCACTTCTTAATCTGTACAGATCGCTACACTGTAGTTATGTCATTCCAATCCTGCTTGTCATGATATCACCTCAGTGTATAGATAAGGCAGGATCCACCATTCACAGTAGGTGATGGTAAAAGCCTATTTACTCCACCTCCCTGCACAGATTACAGAGCATGCCCACTACACTCTCCAATGGAAGTCAGAGGTCCCTCCTGCCCACTGTGTCCATGGCCCATGTGTCCGCCGTAAAGGAATTCTTTAAAAACGCTGTTAAGAACAGCTCAGGCAAGATGTCCGCCCCTATAATAATGTTTAGGGGGGAAAAAAAATTCTATAATCAGAAAATAAAACTGATTAGAAATAAGGAGCTATGTTGTTATCCCGGTCTAACTGGCAGAAACATTTCTGAGACACATTCCCTTTAGGGCTTTTTCAAGCATGCTCATTAAGGAGTTAATACCCAGACTTCTTGTCCCTGAGTGGGACATTTCTATCATGGTGCTGTTGTGGGAGATGAAAGATCTATGAGACATCGGTGCTTTCTATGTTCTTTTTTATTAGATATTTAACAGCCCATAAATATTAGCAGAACTGAAGAATCATCTAGAAAGGTGAAGGCATCTAACCATCGGGACTGAAGAATCATCTGAAATGAAGCGAGACCCCTCCAGGACACACAGATGCTCCTCTAGAAAGGTGAAGACCAAACGAAGGCCTCACCATCGGGACTGAAGAATCATCTGAAATGAAGCGAGACCCCTCCAGGACACACAGATGCTCCTCTAGAAAGATGAAGACCAAACGAAGGCATCTAACCATCGGGACTGAAGAATCATCTGAAATGAAGCGAGACCCCTCCAGGACACACAGATGCTCCTCTAGAAAGGTGAAGACCAAACGAAGGCCTCACCATCGGGACTGAAGAATCATCTTAAATGAAGCGAGACCCCTCCAGGACACACAGATGCTCCTCTAGAAAGATGAAGACCAAACGAAGGCCTCTAACCATCGGGACTGAAGAATCATCTGAAATGAAGCGAGACCCCTCCAGGACACACACAGATGCTTTTCTAGAAAGGTGAAGACCAAACGAAGGCCTCTAACCATCGGGACTGAAGAATCATCTGAAATGAAGCGAGACCCCTCCAGGACACACACAGATGCTTTTCTAGAAAGGTGAAGACCAAACGAAGGCCTCTAACCATCGGGACTGAAGAATCATCTGAAATGAAGCCAGGCCACACAGATGCTCCTCTAGAAAGGCGAAGACCAAACGACGGCCGCTGACCATCAGGAATAATGAGACAGTGATTTCTGGCTCCTTCTGCTGATTAGTTACATTTTTAGATCCGAAATGTGGAAACCCTAGAGAAAGCAGGAAAGCAGTGAGATGGCGGCCCACAGCTCAAATATGTGCTGGAGTCATGGGACCTGAAAGCCAAGGAGTCTGGTCCCTGCTACTGGTCCTCACAAGGAGATCAGAGGAGAAGTGACTGTGGACCAGGGCCCAGTGTGGCTGGTGAATGCCTGAGAAGAGTCTCCATTGCTTCTTTCAGCTTCACCTGTTTGGCTGAGTCCTTAAAGGGGTTGTGAAGGCAGTTTATATTGATGCTCTATCCTCAGAAAATGTTATCAACATCTGATTGATGGGGGTCTGACCCGTAGCACCCATCAACTGTTTGAAGAGGTGGTGCTTCATTGTGAGTGCTGCTTCCTCTTCATTACACTGCAGCGGTGGCGTAGTGCAATTACAAGTACTCACTCCAGTCTTGTGAATGTAATTACACTGCACCACTGAGACGACATGCAGTGTAACGAAGAGGAAGCAGCGCTCGCATAGAGCACCCCATCCTCTTCAAACAGCTGATCGTCAGAGGTGTCAAAGCTATTGATGACCTATCCTAACCCCTTTAATTTTTCAGCATTAGTTGAGAAGCCTCTTTGGAACTAAGATATTGAGGCAGCTGATGCAGCGCAGAAGTGCTGCTCGCGCTGTTCGTCAGATCTCCTATGTGATTTACTTTTTGTGCCTTACTGGACACTGCACGTCAATGTGGAGTCTTAAACTGTGCACAATTTCAGAGCGAAACGTTCTAAGTACACCGACCAAGTTCTAATTTACTGAAATATTTAATCAATTTTATGCTCATTACAATATTGTTTTCAGCATTACTTGCTGGACTTTTCTTGTTTTTGTAATTTTGTTTTACATCACTATGTGATGCTTTAGTAGATATTCAGATAACATTTTACCTTGGGTCAATATACGCACCTGATAAAGTACTGTCAGGAGCTTACCTAGCCACATTCCTGTGCACCGGCATTCCCGGAAGCTTGCTATACCAGTCAAGCCCAGGCTGCTTGACCTATCATGGAGTCTGTGTGCTGGGCAAATCAGGTCACTGGTTCTGTGTCCAATCCCAGGGCCGGGTGAGAGATTTGTCAGGCATTTTTTGCTTCTCCGTGCCTATGATTTTTGTTTTCCTGGATCCTGCTTGTTCTGTGTGCTTAGAACAGTACTGAATTTATGCTGGACCATCCTGTGTCCATTGACCTCTTGTCTTGTGTTTTGGCTTCTACTGACTCTCCCGATGTCATGCCCACTCCAGGGCGTCCGGTTGTTTGGGCACCTAGGCCAGGCACTCCCTGTACAGGAGAACTGGCCAATTAGATGTTTTGCCCCACGCGTTGACGCCAGGTGTCACATGACAAAGAACCTGCTGGCCACAGGTTGCCTGTGATTGGTGTCATTCTCCTGGATCACCTGACTAAATTCACCCCTGGATTATCGATCTCTGATTTGGACCCCAACTTTGACCTTTGCCTAAGACTTGGACGCTTCTTCCTGGTTTTGACACTGGCTTGGTATCGGATTTGTTTATTCCTGGTATTGACTTTGGAGCAGTTCTGACTCTGATTTACCGTTCCTGACTCTGTTTTGTCTCTCTTGCTTTTGACCCGGCCTGTCTTTCTGTCATACTCCTGTTTTTGTGGCTGCCAATCTGTTACTAGTTTATTAATACCTACAAAAAGAGTCTTTACGGCTCAAAAATATAAAAAAAAACATTTATTCAATGATTAGATATGATAACAATTTTCAGAGATATAAAAACCACAAAAGAAAAAGTCGGGTTCCCCTGAGGGATGGTATGGCAGTGTAATATACGTTAATATAATAATAACAATAGGAGTAAAGTTACCAGAAATGACAATTGAATTGTCCTGTATATCATAAGCAAATAAAGTGCAAGTGCCGGGGCATATTCACATAAGACATATTAATGAAACAAAAGTAAACTCCTACACCCTCCACAACAAACTGAGATGAATAGATGATATATCACAAGTAACACTGTGCCCTCAGGGGAACCGCACACCTCAACGCACGTTTCGGCTCCTTGGAAATGAGCTGTATATTTAAATACACATACCAATCAGAGAATTGTTGGTCTAAGTAGAGAAAATTGCCTAGCGATGTGTGGTGACAACATGAGACACGCCTAGACCTCCCGCACCGCAGTCACGTAAGCGTCACCCGGTTCACATCGGAGGCCGAACGTCTGCGCGAAGCGGCCCATCGGTGAAGCATAAACCAACAATGTGTGTCAAAGATGACTGGTATAAGGAGTATGCATATGTCGGGCATCTCACTGGTGCCATTTAAACGTGCACACTACATCAAAAAAAATAAAAAGGTGCTAGTGCATGAAATCATACAGACATATCACATGATCAATAACCCATAAGAAAAATAGGCTGGTGCATAACACTGACTACATGGATATAAGGGTACTTTCACGGTTCACCCTGTCGGATCCGTCCTGCCGCTCCGTCCCCATTGACGATAATGGGCGCAGCACGGCAGTGCACAGCAAGAGGCCGCCAGACTAAAGTCGAACATGTAGTACTTTTAGTCCGGCGTCCTCTCTACGTGCGCTGCCGTGCCATAACTCCGCCCCCGCACCCATTATAGTCAATGGGGACGGATAAAAAATATACATATTAAATCTTATTATGTCCAATATTATCACAGATGCAGGATTAGGAGAAAAACACTGCCATACCATCCCTCAGGGGAACCGCACTTATTATTTTGTGGTTTTTATATCTCTGAAAATTGTTATATTTATTCAATGATTAGATATAATATGTTTTTATATTTTGATCTGCAAAGACGGTCTTTTTGTAGGTATTTCGCCTAGCAGCCAGGTCCAACTGGTCTTGCGGTGAGCACCTAGGGGTACCCTTACATCTACTAACTGGAGTGGCGAAAGAAGACAGGTTGTCCGTGGTCCCAGACTGCATTTGTACAAGCACGCAATCTGCGTATGAAATGTGGTGTCTGCTCCAACGCCTAAATAAAATCCGTTCCTTGTACCACCCTATCCTGAGATTTACCTGTCCGAGGATTTGTGCTGCTGTACATACATTCAATCCTAACCCAAAAAAGAATATTGCACCGAACTAAGGGGCGGCCTAAAGAGAAGAAAATGGTCTATATGTGCTTATCCAGGGGCTCCCGTGTGACACTTCAGTCTCCTCCAGAAGGAGATTTGTAATACTCGGCCCCTTCTCTGCTGGCTGAAACATGAGAACCTTCTAGGAGGCCGGGAAACAGATCCTCAAGCTGGAAGTCAGAGGGGCGCAGTGATCTCATGGCACCCACCTGCTTGTGAGGAGCATCATACATTATTTTATTGATGATCGCTCTATAGGCCGAGGATATGGTAGCACTGACCCCTCCCAATCTGCCCCTGAGGAGATTCAGGATTAGTTCTCTCACTGCCAATTACCTTGGCAAATGTGCAGAAGTTCTCTGGTACTTCTCCTGGTGTGAGCCTGATGATTGCACAGCCTGGGGCACAGGCTGTACTGTGACTCCTAGTAAAGGATTGCTCTCGGTATGATTTAGTTACCTGTCTCACTTGGATTCGGCCGCCCTCAGATTCATTCACATCCACTTGTGCCTCTCCCTTCTGCTGCACAAACTCCTCATTTAACCCAGCCTGAGCTAGAGTCTGTGTAAACCTGCGCTCCATGTCTTTAGTGGCACGCCCCTGCAAGGATAGAAAAGGTGAAATGGGCCGGGGACAGGGGGAACACAGGGTAGGAGCACTGCTGACCTTGGTGACACGCTCAAAGAGATACTCTCTCTCCCCGACACGTCTCATCATTTCCTCCAGCTCCTCCTTGTATTCCTGAGCTCTTCTGCGTTCAGAGCGTCTAGGTGATAAAAAGCAGGAGATGAGCAGAAGACCGTCCAGGGGCGTTTCTGGAGGCGGCAGAGGCTTTGTGCTCCTTACATGTCTCTGCCACATCTTCTCTTTTCTCATTATTCACAGACCCCAAACTGAATGATCAGATTACACCCACCTAGAAAGAGGGGACGAGGGGCAGAAAGACCCACACGGGCGCTGCTGCACCTGACCCTGTCATGAGGAAGCTGGACCAAATGAAGAAAGAAGGGACATGGAACATGTAGACTAAGCTGGACATGGTCATCTCCCACCCGGACTACTGCAACATCCTCCTGTGTGGCCTCCCATCCAATCTATATATATATATGTATTATACTAACAGCTACATATAAGGCCGTCCATAACCTAAACCCCCCCCCCCCTTCTGTAACCTCTTCACTTACCGCTTCTGTTGCAGTTTCTCTTTGTTGGATGAAGCTAAAGGCTTGTGTGGATCTAGTGCCTTCGCTCGTCTGGACAGCGAGCTCTGCATGCTCAGAGATTTCTGACGGTGCTCATGGAGCCACTTTTCCCGCTCTATATCTTGGAGGTCTTTGTCCTGTAGAGAAGATCTGAAAGGAATGGAATTTACTTGTGGATAATTTGGATGTGGAAAATGCTCCCCTGTCCTACATATGAAAAGGGTTTTCCAGAAAAGTGAGTATGGCATATATCGCCAGGCGCTGCCAGGGTTAGGGCTCACCTCTGCGCTGTGGAACGGTTCATTTCTGCTGACGTACCTGTTTTGCAAGGGTTTGGATTATACACTCCTCAACATTGAAATCAAGATGCAGAAGCCGTAAAGCTAAGCAGATTGAGGAAGTAGCAGCAGGTATCGCCAAGATCTGCAGATGACGACATTTCCAAGCACCTAGCTCCAATCTGTGGCATGTGGGAGGAGCAGAAAAGCCGGACTGAAAGTGGTTTTTTGGCACATGATATCTCAAAAAAAAATAAAAATCCTTCTGGTGGGTGGTAGAACAATGAACTTGAAAGACAGGTGCACAGAGGCAAACGAACATCTGCCCAGATGGATCCTCTGATTAGAAGTATGACGGGTAGTGATCCATTCTGAACCGCAAGTCAAACTGTCACATCCCAAGCCTAGGGCGGCAGAATGGGTCTACACAACCATCAGAAGGAGTCTGCACAACGAGCCAGACGTCCAGCTACAAGGGTTCCACTGACCTCACACCACCACTAAGACTGGTGACAGCAATGGAGGTCTGTCCTCTTCAGTCACGAGTCCCACTTTTGTCTCAGATGTAATCACAGCCAGAGATTGGTCTGGAGACCACATGTGCAGCGCCATTAAGAGGCCTTCACAAGGAGACATGACATAGGTCCTACTCGCAGGATTATGGTGTGGGGTGGCATAATGTATGGTGACTGGACCCCTCTAGTCATCATTTCAGGTACTAACAGCTTGGTGCTATGTTGAACCAGTGGAAAGGCAATTTCTCCCAAGTGTCTCAGGAGCAATTTTTCAACAGGACACCAGGCCATGTGTTGCTTGAGCTACCGTGAGCAGCTTGTATGGCCTAAACGTCCTACCATGGCTTGAGCTACCGTGAGCAGCTTGTATGGCCTAAACGTCCTACCATGGCTTGAGCTACCGTGAGCAGCTTGTATGGCCTAAACGTCCTACCATGGCTTGAGCTACCGTGAGCAGCTTGTATGGCCTAAACGTCCTATCATGGCTTGAGCTACCGTGAGCAGCTTGTATGGCCTAAACGTCCTATCATGGCTTGAGCTACCGTGAGCAGCTTGTATGGCCTAAACGTCCTACCATGGCTTGAGCTACCGTGAGCAGCTTGTATGGCCTAAACGTCCTACCATGGCTTGAGCTACCGTGAGCAGCTTGTATGGCCTAAACGTCCTATCATGGCTTGAGCTACCGTGAGCAGCTTGTATGGCCTAAACGTCCTATCATGGCTTGAGCTACCGTGAGCAGCTTGTATGGCCTAAACGTCCTACCATGGCTTGAGCTACCGTGAGCAGCTTGTATGGCCTAAACGTCCTATCATGGCTTGAGCTACCGTGAGCAGCTTGTATGGCCTAAACGTCCTACCATGGCTTGAGCTACCGTGAGCAGCTTGTATGGCCTAAACGTCCTATCATGGCTTGAGCTACCGTGAGCAGCTTGTATGGCCTAAACGTCCTACCATGGCTTGAGCTACCGTGAGCAGCTTGTATGGCCTAAACGTCCTATCATAGCTTGAGCTACTGTGAGCAGCTTGTATGGCCTAAACGTCCTACCATGGCTTGAGCTACCGTGAGCAGCTTGTATGGCCTAAACGTCCTACCATGGCTTGAGCTACCGTGAGCAGCTTGTATGGCCTAAACGTCCTACCATGGCTTGAGCTACCGTGAGCAGCTTGTATGGCCTAAACGTCCTACCATGGCTTGAGCTACCGTGAGCAGCTTGTATGGCCTAAACGTCCTACCATGGCCTGCAGCGTCTCCAGACTCTTTGCGTGACCAAGTGCATTCATCATAGCAGAACATTGCTTAGACAACCAGTAATAACCTCGTTGATAGCTCCAAGATGTGGAAGGGCGTAGATTTCTGCACCTGACGCTCAGACTTGATATTGACTAAATTGAGATGTTTGGAATATTTTGTATCCATCTTTTATCATTTGCATATTATTAACATGTCTACCGGTCCTGTAATTTCCGTATTTCTACAACTTTTCTTTCTTGGTGTTGCAATGTCATTGTTGAGGAGCGTATGTAACTTGATGTTAGGGTTCTTTTAAATGGGTTCTTCGGGATTTGATGTTGATGGCCTATCCCATGTTGGGCAGAGGTCACAATGACGCCTGTACAAGTGTCACAGATACCTGTTCAAGCCATTTTACTTCTTAAAAAAGTCGGTGTACCAGTACGCCTTAGACTTTCCCTGCTATTCATCAGCGCAGGGCTCACTGTGAGCGGCGCAGGCAGCGCAGCGACGCTGCCAGAGCCTGAAATAACCAATGACAAAGCTCCATACAGCAAGGAGTTTTGTCATTGGTCGGTTTGGGTGAACTACCGAACAATTCGGCACATCGCCCTGAAGCTGTGGAGGGAGGCTCCTGTGGTGTGCGATCTTCCCTGGGTGATGCCTGGCAGGATTAACAGCCTTGGTGGGCAGTGGACTTTAGCGGGGTCCCAGCTCTGATCCGTGCTTCTCCTCACTGCTGAGTAAGGTACTGAAGACAGCCTTGATAGAAAGTCTATGGGACCATCTTCACTACGGCACTCAGCAGTGAGGGGAAGCAGCACTCGGCTGAGGCTTCAGACTCCTCGTTATAGAGATCGGGGGGGGGTCTCTGCGATGAAGCTACTTTCTAATGTGGGGCCTGCCTGGGGTTTCTCAGCCGCAGGCTATTATAGCCAAGTGGTAAAGTACAGGGAAGAGACACCATGTTGGATTGGAGTTAGGGTTATCACTTGGCTATATAATAGCCTGCTGTGCATTCACTCCAGGCCTCCCCCCAAGGCTTCTTAACCCTATGCTGGAGGGAGGGGGGACTGTACATTGGAGAAGCCGAGGAGAGGGCGTGTTCATACCACCGCTATTTATTTCTGTTCTGTTAGATGAGCTGAACAATGGAAAGAAGGGAAGTGCTGGATCGGCTGAACAGATCCCACTGACTATCATGGAGTCTGTTCAGTTTCTGTTTGGGATCCTGTCTTTTTACCAGACAAAGTCCTCCATGCAAGACTTTTTTTTGTTTTGACAGAATCTGCCACAGACCCCCTGAACTCCAACGCAGATGTGAAAGAGCGCAGGCTACGGATTTTGCATTTGAATTGCTGCAACGTTGGTCCTCCTCAAAAATTGTAAGGAGTATTTTTACTCTTCTGGAAAAAATGTAGTATGACCTCTGATGCCGGGAATCAGCAACCCTGGCACTCCGGCTGTTCTGAAAGTACAACTCCTGGTATCCTCCTTTCACTTCTATGGGAGTTCAAAGTGATTATGCATGCTGGGAGTTGTAGGTTTACAGCAGCTGGAGTGCCGAAGGTTGCTGATCCTTGGTATGGGTCATCACTATCAGATTGGTGGGGTCTGAGTCCCGGCACCCTTGTCGATCATCTGTAAAGGAGGTTGTGATCCTCTTCTGAGGCCAGTGACGTCATGTTCTTCGGTCACGTGACCTAGACAAGCTCAGTTTCATTCATGTGAATAAGGCTGGGCTGCGATACCAAGCACAGCCGCTATCAAATGGATCGAGCTAAGCTTGGTAAACTGTAAGAAGGCCTTTCAGAGCCTGGGTGAGTTCTGCAGCTTCCACAAACAGCAGATCGGCAGGGGTGACCTCTCCATCCATATGAGGGAACCCCTTTAATTGAAGTCATATTTCGACTCTGCACTTTCAGTTCTGTACCCCTGGTGATGCGCATGAATTCTCCGGGGTTACTCCCAGCCTTGTACGGCGCCAGCAGCAGACATTACACCAATTTGGAGAAAATACAAGAGCTGCAATTCTTACACTAGGGGAACATCTACAGAAGGTGCAGTACCACCGATCCACAGACACAAGGGGCCTCTCAGACCAAGGCCACATTTTATGCTTCCCTTACTATGTGGCTACGGAAGTAATAAGCCAGCAATTGCAGAAAGCCATAAGGGGGAGCAACCAAATGTCATCCAAGCAGCAGACACCGGGACAGCTGTGAGGTCTAAGGCTCCTTCTACACAACCGATTTCCTCTTACCTGATGGCGACTTCCCGCCTCTTGGTGCCGTCAGTAATATACACTGGAAGAGTGTTAGGTGATAGGCTGGAGAGGTGGGCCGAGGGTCGCTGAGGTAGGTTCTCCTGCAAAAACAGTAATAAAAGACAGACTTCTTCAGAAGACGGATTCTCTTGATCTTATGTCTATTGCACTTAGACTGGACTTGAAGATCAGTCGGCAAGAGATCTGTGGAAAGCAGAGGAAACCCGCCGCACCCCTCTGTTCATGTGAAACAGGCCCCGTCATTCGCCTTTACACTACGTCATATATCCAGATGTGCTCTCACCCGGATACTGCGCCCTCCACACCTCTATACCTGGACCCCTCTGTGACTGCGCCCTCTATACCTGGGCCCCTCTGTGATGCTGCTGCTCCCACCGGGATGCTGCTGCTCCCACCCGGATGCTGCTGCTCCCACCCGGATGCTGCTGCTCTCACCCGGATGCTGCTGGTCCTGATGAGTCTCTTAGAGCTGAGGCTGGAGGTGCGCAGATTAAAAGGCTTGCTCTCTGTAGCTTCTCGCACGCTCTGCTTCTTTAAGGAGTGTTTCTGGAAGTTGCGATACAGCGTTTGGAAGTCAGGGACGGATGGGTTTATATGGGGCTTGAATGTCAGATTCTGCTGTAGGAACCCCAGGCGCTGCTGTTTGGTTTTCAGGCAGGTTCTGGAATGTGGGTTGCGGACATCTCGGCTCATTGGGACAGGGGCTGACGAGCTCTCCAGGAGATCCTTTGCTCGCAAATTACTGTTGATCTTTCTTAGGATTTCTGCTTCTGAGAAGAACAAACTCTAATCACTTATAATGTGCAAGCCAGAGGTCCCCAAACTTGGTCCTGCACCCATCTATACTGAACTAGCAGCACTCACCTCTTAGCCTGTCACTGACAGTGGGGTCCAGAACAGATTTAGGGATGGACCTCTCTCTGCCTGGTGCTCTCTCAGTCGGGGCGCTCGCTGTTCTTTCCACTTGTCGTCTCCTGTCTTGTCCCAGAAGTTGGAAGGGTTTCTGCATGGACAGCAGATGTTCTCCCCTCTTCTGGACTGAGGATTTTCTTCGTTTTTCATTTTGCTCCATTAGCTCACTGTACATCGGCAAGAAGACATGGGCGGGCACGGGCTGGGCACGGAACTGCTTTAGGCACTCAGCATCATCTGCACTCTGCTCAGCTGGTAAATCTGCCCACGGCTGGGGCTTCACCTCCTTCCTTTTCTCTGCTTCACGCAGCATCATTTGGAAAGGTTGAGGAACAGTGATTCCAGAGCTTTTCTTGGAGGCCTCGACTTTGGGTTTGGAGACTTGCTCTGCACTTTAAGAAGAAATGCAAGTCAGGACGCTCTACAGCACCCCTAGTGGTGGGGGCTCCGGAGAATATATACCAACTTACAGGGAACATCTATCCCACACGATGGGGACAATACACCTGCTACTCCCCTTCCTTACAGTAAATCCATCACCACAATATGGCCTCCTACTTAAAGGGATTCCTATAGTTTGGTTTCCTCTCTGTACGTCGCACCTCTTGATTCCAACCAAACCCAAGAAGCACGTCTCCTTTATCTGCTACAGATCCAGCAAGTCTATAGCTCCTCCCACCCAGTCACATAGCCACTCCCCTCTATGGACATGACGTCACAGGAAATAGCTGCATGGTCATGTGACCACAGGAGCAATAAGGGTACAAGAAATGCATTACACAATGATGGCGACTTTCATGAATGATTACTGAAAAGGATGGAAAACCCCTTTAAGGGAAGAATTAGGGCAAGTCCTCATGTTACTTACAGCTGGAGGCTGGGGTCCCCGGCGGAGAACTCCTGCAGGACGAGGCTGTTCCTGATCTTCAGAGCTTGCAGCATTTCCATCACCTCCTTGTCCCAATCATCTGTCTCCTGGTCCCAGGCCATGGTGGGGCCTACGGAGAAGTCACATTTATCGTCTCCCCTGAACCTGGACTACATGGATCATCACTGACCAACCATGGTGAGCACCTACCCATCCCTGCAGAGGCCGAGCCTGGCTGCTGACACAGCACCTATGAGGGTAGAAGCGCTAACAGGGGGCGCCGCCAGGCCCTGTGTGACAACACCCCTATACCGGGGCCCCTCTGTGACTACACCCTCCACACCCCTATACCTGGGCCCCTCTGTGACTACACTCTCCACACCCCTATACCGGGGCCCCTCTGTGACTGCACCCCCAAAACACCCCTATACCGGGGCCACTATGTGACTGCGCCCTCTACACCCCTATACCTGGGCTCCTCTGTGACTGCGCCCCCAAAACACCCCTATACCGGGGCCCCTCTGTGACTGCACCCCTATACAGGGCCCCTCTGTGACTGCGCCCTCCACAACCCTATACCGGGGCCCCTCTGTGACTGTGCCATCCACACCCCTATACCTGGGCCCCTCTGTGACTACACCCTCCACACCCCTATACCTGGGCCCCTCTGTGACTACACTCTCCACACCCCTATACCGGGGCCCCTCTGTGACTGCACCCCCAAAACACCCCTATACCGGGGCCCCTCTGTGACTGCGCCCTCTACACCCCTATACCTGGGCTCCTCTGTGACTGCGCCCCCAAAACACCCCTATACCTGGGCCCTTCTGTGACTGCACTCTCCACACCCCTATACCAGGGCCCCTCTGTGACTGCACCCCCAAAACACCCCTATACCGGGGCCCCTCTGTGACTGCGCCCTCTACACCCCCTATACTGGGGCTCCTCTGTGACTGCGCCTCCAAAACACCCCTATACCGGGGCCACTATGTGACTGCGCCCACAAAACACCCCTATACCGGGGCCCCTCTGTGACTACACCCCCAAAACACCCCTATACCGGGGCCCCTCTGTGACTGCGCCCTCCATTCCTCTATACCTGGGCCCCTCTGTGACTGCGCCCTCAACACCCCTATACCGGGGCCCCTCTGTGACTGTGCCCTCTACACCCCTATACTGGGGCCCTTTGTGACTGCGCCCTCCACACCTCTATACCTGGGCCCCTCTGTGACTGCGCCCCCAAAACACCCCTATACCTGTGCTCCTCTGTGACTGCGCCCCCAAAACACCCCTATACCGGGGCCCCTCTGTGACTGCGCCCTCCACACCTCTATACCTGGACCCCTCTGTGACTACACCCCCAAAACACCCCTATACCGGAGCCCCTCTGTGACTGCGCCCCCAAAACACCCCTATACCGGGGCAGCTCTGTGACTGCACCCCCAAAACACCCCTATACTGGGGCCCCTCTGTGACTGCACCCCCAAAACACCCTATACCGGGGCCCCTCTGTGACTGCGCCCCCAAAACACCCCTATACCGGGGCAGCTCTGTGACTGCACCCCCAAAACACCCCTATACCGGGGCCCCTCTGTGACTGCGCCCTCCACAACCCTATACCGGGGCCCCTCTGTGACTGCGCCCCCAAAACACCCCTATACCGGGGCCCCTCTGTGACTGCGCCCTCCACACCCCTATACCTGGGCCCCTCTGTGACTGCGCCCCCAAAACACCCCTATACCTGGGCTCCTCTGTGACTGCGCCCCCAAAACACCCCTATACCGGGGCAGCTCTGTGACTGCACCCCCAAAACCCTCCACACCCCTATACAGGGCCCCTCTGTGACTGCACCCTCCATACCTCTATACTTGGGCCCCTCTGTGACTGCGCCCTCTACACCCCTATACCGGGGCCCCTCTGTGACTGCACCCCCAAAACACCCCTATACCGGGGCCCCTCTGTGACTGCGCCCTCCACAACCCTATACCGGGGCCCCTCTGTGACTGCGCCCCAAAACACCCTATACCGGGCCCCTCTGTGACTGCGCCCTCCACACCCCTATACCTGGGCCCCTCTGTGACTGCGCCCCCAAAACACCCCTATACCTGGGCTCCTCTGTGACTGCGCCCCCAAAACACCCCTATACCGGGGCCCCTCTGTGACTGCGCCCTCCACACCCCTATACAGGGCCCCTCTGTGACTGCACCCTCCATACCTCTATACTTGGGCCCCTCTGTGACTGCGCCCTCTACACCCCTATACCGGGGCCCCTCTGTGACTGCACCCCCAAAACACCCCTATACCGGGGCCCCTCTGTGACTGCGCCCTCCACAACCCTATACCGGGGCCCCTCTGTGACTGCGCCCTACACACCCCTATACCTGGGCCCCTCTGTGACTGTGCCCCCAGAACACCCCTATACCTGGGCCCCTCTGTGACTGCGCCCTCCACACCTCTATACCTGGACCCCTCTGTGACTGCACCCCCAAAACACCCCTATACCGGGGCCTCTCTGTGACTGCATCCCCAAAACACCCCTATACCGGGGCCCCTCTGTGACTGCACCCCCAAAACACCCCTATACCGGGGCCCCTCTGTGACTGCGCCCTCCACAATCCTATCCTGGGGCCCCTCTGTGACTGCGTCCCCAAAACACCCCTATACCGGGGCCCCTCTGTGACTGCGCCCCCAAAACACCCCTATACCGGGGCCCCTCTGTGACTGCGCCCTCCACACCTCTATACCTGGACCCCTCTGTGACTGCGCCCCCAAAACACCCCTATACCGGGGCCCCTCTGTGACTGCGCCCTCCACACCTCTATACCTGGACCCCTCTGTGACTACACCCCCAAAACACCCCTATACCGGGGCCCCTCTGTGACTGTGCCCCAAAACATCCCTATACTGGGGCCCCTCTGTGACTGCGCCCCCAAAACACCCCTATACCGGGGCCCCTCTGTGACTGCGCCCCCAAAACACCCCTATACCGGGGCCCCTCTGTGACTGCGCCCCCAAAACACCCCTATACCGGGGCCCCTCTGTGACTGCACCCCCAAAACACCCCTATACCGGGGCCCCTCTGTGACTGCGCCATCCACAACCCTATACCGGGGCCCCTCTGTGACTGCGCCCTCCACAACCCTATACCGGGGCCCCTCTGTGACTGCGCCCCCAAAACACCCCTATACCGGGGCCCCTCTGTGACTGCGCCCTCCACACCCCTATACCTGGGCCCCTCTGTGACTGCGCCCTCCACACCCCTATACCTGGGCCCCTCTGTGACTGCGCCTCCACACCCCTATACCTGGGCCCTCTGTGACTGCGCCCTCCACACCCCTATACCTGGGCCCCTCTGTGACTGCGCCCTCCACACCCCTATACCGGGGCCCCTCTGTGACTGCGCCCTCCACACCCCTATACCTGGGCCCCTCTGTGACTGCGCCCTCCACACCCCTATACCTGGGCCCCTCTGTGACTGCGCCCTCAACACACCCCTATACCTGGGCCCCTCTGTGACTGCGCCCCCAAAACACCCCTATACCTGTGCTCCTCTGTGACTGCGCCCTCCACACCCCTATACCTGTGCTCCTCTGTGACTGCACCCTCCACACCCCTATAGCTGGACCCCTCTGTGACTGCGCCCTCCATAATTCTATACCTGGGCCCCTCTGTGACTGCGCCCTCCATACCTCTATACCTGGGCCCCTGTGTGACTGCACCCTCCACACCCCTATACCTGGGCCCCTCTGTGATTGGCCCTCCACACCCCTATACCTAGGCCCCTCTGTGACTGCGCCCTCCACACCCCTGTGGTTGGGCCCCTGAGTAGCCCACCACTGTATGGAGATTATGGTGTCTGAGGCAGGCTCAGTATCGCCTAGCACTGGAACCATTCTGCGCTGCCGATCCTCACCTGCCTTCCACTCCTGTATGTAGTGCGGGGATTCGTACCACGCCTACTCGCGCTCCCTAGACACCTAATTGGATACTCGTTACTATGGGATACCGACTGGACGCCATATTAGGGTTAGGGTGTAAATTCCATGCGCCGTAAGGACCCTGTGATGTCACAGGATCGCGTACATGGTAGTCAGGTGTGTTGGCAGCATCCGCCGAACGGAGCAGCCTGGAGAAGACGAACCAGAACTAGTTACAACTGGAGTTTGGGATTGAGGCTTCAGATATCACGTGACCCTGTGACGTCCCACAGACCACGTGCTCTGACTTCTAGGTTTCTCCATCTCTCTGTTAAAGCACCGCCTTCCGTGTGACGTCATTTCAACTGCGACCGCAACGCCTGACGGGTTCGTCCTAAAGTTTTTGTTTTCTATGCGACAAACAGTGACCCCTCCTGAACGCCTCGCTCACCCGCCACCGTGACCCCACATGTCCTCCCATCTCACCCGCCACAGTGACCCCACATGTCCTCCCACCTGACCCGCCACCGTGACCCCACATGTCCTCCCACCATCCTCCACAGTGACCCCACATGTCCTCCCACCTCACCCGCCACAGTGACCCCACATGTCCTCCCACCTGACCCACCACAGTGACCCCACATGTCCTCCCACCTCACCCGCCACAGTGACCCAACATGTCCTCCCACCTCACCCGCCACAGTGACCCCACATGTCCTCCCACCTGACCCACCACAGTGACCCCACATGTCCTCCCACCTCACCCGCCACAGTGACCCCACATGTCCTCCCACCTCACCCGCCACAGTGACCCCACATGTCCTCCCACCTCACCCACCACCGTGACCCCACATGTCCTCCCACCATCCTCCACAGTGACCCCACATGTCCTCCCACCTCACCCGCCACAGTGACCCCACATGTCCTCCCACCTCACCCACCACCGTGACCCCACATGTCCTCCCACCTCACCCGCCACAGTGACCTCTACATCTCCCCCTGCTCACCCTCCACAGTGACCCCACATGTCCTCCCACCTCACCCGCCACAGTGACCCCACATGTCCTCCCACCTCACCCGCCACAGTGACCCCACATGTCCTCCCACCTCACCCGCCACAGTGACCCCACATGTCCTCCCACCTCACCCGCCACAGTGACCCCACATGTCCTCCCACCTGACCCACCACAGTGACCCCACATGTCCTCCCACCTCACCCGCCACAGTGACCCCACATGTCCTCCCACCTCACCCGCCACAGTCACCTCACATGTCCTCCCATCTCACCCGCCACAGTGACCCCACATGTCCTCCCCACCTCACCCGCCACAGTGACCCCACATGTCCTCCACCTCACCCGCCACAGTGACCCCACATGTCCTCCCACCTCACCCGCCACAGTGACCCCACATGTCCTCCCACCTCACCTGCCACAGTGACCTACATGTCCTCCACCTCACCGCCACAGTGACCCCATGTCCTCCCACCTCACCTCACTCACAGTGACCCCACATGTCCTCCCACCTCACCCGCCACAGTGACCCCACATCCTCCCACCTCACCCGCCACAGTGACCCCACATGTCCTCCCACCTCACCTGCCACAGTGACCCCACATCTAACTGTTCACTTCCGCTCACCTGCCACAGTGACCCCACATCTCACTCACGACAGTGACCTCGCACCCCATGCCACAGTGACCCCACATCTCCCCCTGCTGACCTGCCACAGTGACCCCATCATGTCCTCCCACCTCACCCGCCACAGTGACCCCACATGTCCTCCCACCTCACCCGCCACAGTGACCCCACATGTCCTCCCACCTCACCCGCCACAGTGACCCCACATGTCCTCCCACCTCACCCGCCACAGTGACCTCACATCTCCCCCCGCTGACCCGCCACAGTCACCTCACATCTCCCCCCGCTGACCTGCCACAGTGACCCCACACCACTCACCCGTCACCGTGACCCCACATCTCACCCGCCACAGTGACCCCACATGTCCCCCCGCTTACCTGCCACAGTTACCCTCCCATCTCCCTTCCGCCAACCCCTACAGTGAACCCACATAACCCCACACCACACACACGTCACCGTGACCCCACATCTCACCCGCCACAGTGATCTCACACCACATCTCACCCGCCACAGTGACCCCACAGCACATCTTACCCGCCACATTGACTCCCCCCCCCCCCACAGTGACCCCCACATCACACCCGCCACAGTGACCCCACATCTCCCCCCGCAAATCTGCCACAGTGAACCCCACATCTCCCTTCCGCCTACCCACCACAGTGACCCCACACCACTTCTCACCCGCCACAGTGACCCCACATCTCCCCCCGCTGACCCGCCACAGTGACCCCCCCCCCCCCGCCACAGTGATCCCACATCTAAGTGTTCCCTTCCACTCACCCACTACAGTGACTGCTACATCTTCCCCCGCTGACCCGCTACAGTGAACCCACATCTCACCCGCCACAGTGACCCCACATGTCCCCCTGAAAACCTGCCACAGTGACCCCCACACCTCTCTTCTGCTCACCCACCACAGTGACCCCACATCTCACCCTCCACAGTGACCCTACATGTCCCCCCACTCTCCTGCCACTATGATCCCACATCCCCCTGCCACAGTGACCCCACATCTAACTGTTCCCTTCCGCTCACCTGCTACAGTGACCCCACATCTCACCCACAACAGTGACCCCACATATCCCCCCGCTTACCTGCCACAGTGACCCCACATCTTCCCCGCCACCGTTACCCCACATCTCCACCCGCCACAGTGAACCCACATCTAACTGTCCACTGTGACCCCACATCTCTCCCGCCATAGTGACCCGTCACACTGACCCCACAACTGCCTCACTCGCCCAATGCATGGAGCCGCTGCACCCCCTTGGCACCCCAGTCACCCTCATGGCTGCCCTTCCCTAGTGACCCTGGATCTTGTGTCTCTGGTGCTGACAGGAGCCATGCTGCTTCCTCTGTGTCCGCCCATTGTTCGCAGATGCCTGGTGCCGCGGCGCTGCCTGTCCTCCTCTGCGCTCTATGATGTGGTCGTATCTGGTGGGGGGATGGTTGGAACTGCAATGGCCTGCGCCCTAGGTGAGGAACCTCCAGGTGCTGGAGTCTTCAGTGACCCCAATGATTTTGGCACTCCTGCCGCTTGTGCCCTCTCCTGACAGATTCTGTTTTCTCTGCCCCACGGACACAAGGTTCTCATCCTCACCTGCGTCACAAGAGAATCCTCCTGCTGGAAGCCGGACAGAGGAAGGCATCGGAGCCGCTGCCGGAGAAGTTCAGCAACCGCGTCAGTTCCATCACCCCGGGGTCTGCCACTCTCCTTGCCAGTGAGTATGGGGCATGAAGCACCATCTTCTCTGCCTTGTGCCCCGCTCTTCTGCCAGCTGTCTCTCTCCACAGGCTTTGGGGCTTGGGATCACATTGGTGCCATGAGGTTAAAGCCCTACAAGAGAATGCAGGTAAGCCCGTCTGTGCCCTGGAGGAGGTTCATGGCCGCATGCTCCAACCCTCTTCTGCCCCCAGGTCTGGGATGCCTGCTCTGATGCACTCATCACGTTTGATAAAGAGGGGATGGAGGACATGGGGTACGTCGTAGAAAATGACGTCATCACAGCCGCCCTTACGTGTCTGCTGGACTCCATTGGAGGTGAGTGTGGTGCAACCAGATCCCTCAGAAATCTCTTCCCCTGATGATGATGCACACACCCGGCCTCCATGTGCTGTAATGTGATTCATCAGACCAGGCCCCCTCCTTCCCCTGATGATGATGCACACACCCGGCCTCCATGTGCTGTAATGTGATTCATCAGACCAGGCCGCCTCCTTCCTCTGATGATGATGCACACACCCGGCCTCCATGTACTGTAATGTGATTCATCAGACCAGGCCGCCTCCTTCCCCTGATGATGATGCACACACCCAGCCTCCATGTGCTGTAATGTGATTCATCAGACCAGGCTGCCCCCTTCCCCTGATGAAGGTGCACACACCCGGCCTCCATGTGCTGTAATGTGATTCATCAGATAAGGCCGCCTCTTTCCTCTGATGATGATGCACACACCCGGCCTCCATGTACTGTAATGTGATTCTCAGACCAGGCCGCCTCCTTCCTCTGATGATGATGCACACACCCGGCCTCCATGTGCTGTAATGTGATTCATCAGACCAGGCCGCCTCCTTCCTCTGATGATGATGCACACACCCGGCCTCCATGTGCTGTAATGTGATTCATCAGACCAGGCCGCCTCCTTCCTCTGATGATGATGCACACACCTGGCCTCCATGTACTGTAATGTGATTCTCAGACCAGGCCGCCTCCTTCCCCTGATGATGATGCACACACCCGGCCTCCATGTGCTGTAATGTGATTCATCAGACCAGGCCGCCTCCTTCCTCTGATGATGATGCACACACCTGGCCTCCATGTGCTGTAATGTGATTCATCAGACCAGGCTGCCTCCTTCCTCTGATGATGATGCACACACCCGGCCTCCATGTGCTGTAATGTGATTCATCAGACCAGGCTGCCTCCTTCCCCTGATGATGATGCACACACCCGGCCTCCTTGTGCTGTAATGTGATTCTCCGACCAAGCCGCCTCCTTCCTCTGATGATGATGCACACACCTGGCCTCCATGTGCTGTAATGTGATTCATCAGACCAGGCCGCCTCCTTCCTCTGATGATGATGCACACACCCGGCCTCCATGTGCTGTAATGTGATTCATCAGACCAGGCCGCCTCCTTCCCCTGATGATGATGCACACACCCGGCCTCCATGTACTGTAATGTGATTCATCAGACCAGGCCGCCAGCCTTCCTCTGATGATGGTGCACACACCCGGCCTCCATGTGCTGTAATGTGATTCATCAGACCAGGCCGCCCCCTTCCTCTGATGAAGGTGCACACACCTGGCCTCCATGTGCTGTAATGTGATTCATCAGACCAGGCCGCCCCCTTCCTCTGATGATGATGCACACACCCGGCCTCCATGTGCTGTAATGTGATTTATCAGACCAGGCCGCCTCCTTCCTCTGATGATGATGCACACACCCGGCCTCCATGTGCTGTAATGTGATTCATCAGACCAGGCCGCCCCCTTCCTCTGATGAAGGTGCACACACCCGGCCTCCATGTACTGTAATGTGATTCATCAGACCAGGCCGCCCCCTTCCTCTGATGAAGGTGCACACACCCGGCCTCCATGTGCTGTAATGTGATTCATTAGACCAGGCCGCCTCCTTCCTCTGATGATGATGCACACACCCGGCCTCCATGTGCTGTAATGTGATTCATCAGACCAGGCCGCCTCTTTCCTCTGATGATGATGCACACACCCGGCCTCCATGTGCTGTAATGTGATTCATCAGACCAGGCCGCCTCCTTCCCATAATGCATCTGGTGTCATCTATTCCCCTGATGACGCACACACCTGGCCTCCATGTGATGGAAATGTGAGTCGTCGGACCACCTTTCTCCGTTGCTATTACCGCTCTGAGGGTAATTGGCCCCATACACAGAAAGCCGTGATGTCCTTTGTGTCCTGAGACCTTTCTACCGTTCCCGGCAGTAATGTCATCAGCTCAGCTGTGCGATTGGTATAGACAAGCTCGCCTTCTCCCCTACACTCATTGGTGAGGCTTGGGTGCACATGTCCCTGTCTCTGGTTACATGGCTGTCCTTCTTAACCCTTAGGGCTCATACAGATGGCCGTATGCTGTCCACAAAAATGCGGATCCGTTTTTTTGCGGATTAGATGCTGTCCCATTCACTTCTATGGGGGCCCTTTTCTTCCATTGCACGGCTCAGCAAAAAAAATGAAACATGTCCTATACTTGTCAGTGAAAATCAGGACGTGGCCCTATTGAAATCTATGGATCAGCAAAAAAAACTGAATGCAATCCGTTTTTTTGCGGACATGCTGGGCTGTTTGCAAAAAAACGGATCTGCATTTTTGTGGACAGCATACGGCCGCCTGAATGAGCCCTTACCCTAATAATCTCTGGTTTCTGACTGTTTCAGAGCATGTGGAGGTTCGCTATCGAGCCCGAGCTGTAGGCTACACCTGGCCAGCTCCGTACAGCAATGGAGAGGGCAGCCCATTCGTAGAGATCCATCTGGCAGACGGACAGAGTTTACACACAAGACTGGTGGTGAGGAACTCTCGCATCCCCTTCCCTCTATGCAGACCGAATCCTGGAGCAGTCTCCTGCCCACCATCATCTATTGCTGAATTGGAAAGTTTTTTTATAACGTTATAAAAAGGATAGAATCAAACTTTTGTAGATTTAAAGGCTATGGAGACCTTCGGAGGCAATTTATTTATTATTGCATTTTGCTAATTTTTGGCTAAAAATCATATATTATTTTTTATTGGTCCTTATTAAAAATATTGAGCTGTTCTTTCACAACCCCTATAATGCCCCACCAAAATGCCTGGGCCCCTCATACTGGCCATACTTACCCCACACCCGAGCCCCCGCGTAACTTCTGATGCCCGTACGACTGCCGCTGCATCTCCCAGTCACACGGATCAATACATCCAACGATGGGTGGAGGCCACAAGGAGCCTCCCTAGCATCACCCAGGATGCAGCGGCCGCCGTGGGGGAATTAGAAGCGACGCGGGTGCCGGGAGCGAGGTAAGTATGAGATCAAAATGAGTACAGTGCAATAATAAATAAATGCCCCAAAGACATACATGGCTTTTACATATGTTGCTTAGCGTTCATTGCATTTCATCCTGCCTTCCAGCCTGTGTTTTAGGGCTCATTCACATGACTGTAGGCTGTCCATGCCCGTATTGTGGACTGCAAAACCATTGATTTGATTGGGTCCCCAAAATACAGCTTGGATTGGAAGCACTATGAAGCCTTTCCGTTGGGTTTTGGGTTCATGCCTCTACACTGCAAAAGAAAAGCATGTCCTGTCTTCAAGTCAATGGGTCCACGCCGCAGTACGGGATTCACATGGCCGGCGCCCGTGCATTGCGGACTAAGCACAGACAGCCTATGGTCGTGGGAATAATGTAAGGATAATGTAAAGCTGGACCACCCTCTACCCTCTTCATGATGGCAGCTGCCTGAGCAATAGCAGCTTGTATAGGACCCTCAACCATGTCCTTTTCAGATTGGTGCAGATGGCCAGAACTCCTTGGTCCGAAGATCAGCTGGCATGAGGACTATTCAGTGGAGCTACAATCACGTTGCTGTGGTCGCAACCTTGCAGTTGTCTGAGGTAAGTAGAGAATAATGTTAGAACATTCATGCTGCCCTCTAGTGGCAGGGGCACATAAAACTGCCACTGATTTTCCTGAGCCTTTTCAGTGCTGTGCATGCCAGTCTGTTAGGAGTTAATAGACGCGTGGTGCAGAGCTGCAGAACCCTGCCTCCATATCCACCATATAGAAGGTGCTGCCACGTGCATGGCGCACAGAAAATATTGCTCGGAGCAAGAACGTGAAGTAATAAATGTACAGCTCGGTGATCGCCCTGCAATTTTCATAAGCTTTCATCTCATCTCTTGCAGGCGACTGACAACAATGTGGCCTGGCAGAGGTTCCTCCCTAGTGGACCCATCGCCCTGTTACCGGTAACAGTCTGTCACCGATGATGCATTTGCCTGATTTTTAGATTTCATAGCAGTGATCTAGTCATATAATTGAATTGATTCCAGCTACGTTCTCGCTTGAGCACTGGGAGACACCTTGGATATAGCTGCTGCCACTAACTGAGAAAAAGCATTTGCTTCTCCTGCCTGTCCATAAGAGACTTACCTGCCTGTTTGGCAAGTGCATCATTTTATGTTTTTCCCTGGGGTATGGGGCGATTTAAATCCCCTCTTACCCGAACCCAGGAAGAGAGCACAGCATGACACAAGTCTGCTGCAGATAAAAAGGGGGCCCAGTGGAGCTTACTGTTCTCTGACCTGCCAGCGAGCAGGTCGCCCGTCCATCTTCACCATGTCCAGCATGGTCTTCCCTTCCTGGCTGGAGGACGGGGGCATTATCAGCACCAGGAAGGGTAAGAATAATATCCCCCTTTTCCATCTTCTGTTCTGTTGCATTGGATAGGGCAATCCTCCATCTCTCTCACTGTAGTCTCCTTCATGTGCCAATGTTCTTGCACGGAGCTTCGTTTTGTCGTTTTGCATCTGGCAAAAGGTGATCAGATAGTGGGACCTGGCATCCTGCTTCTGACGCCATTGTTCTGATATCCTCCGCAGGAGCAGTGGACTCAGTGCCTCCGTGCAGCCTCTTCCAGCTTTTGGGACGTCAACACTCCCCCTTAGATGTACTCTGGCCAGCCATGTTTCCCCTCCCCCATGACAGCACCCATGCGTGATGGACCTCCCATCCAGGACAGGAAACCCCACCACACCTCAGTTCAGGTTTTCTATCCTCCAGATAGGTGGTCCTGGGGAACCTACCTCTGAAGATGTTCACATCAAGATGGCTGTTGAGAGACGCCGGTGATCTTTCCTATGGCGGCGTAAGACTTTTCGGGGAGCCGCTCGTCGAGCCTGCTTTTCCTCAACCTCTTCTTTCAGTTTCCCCCTTGTTTGGAGCCGCTATGGCCGTGCCAGGATTTTCAAAGGATTTTTAAAGATGGCCACGGCATCCGTGTGCAGTAGGTACGTCGGAGCGGCATCATGACACCGGCTGCGCAGGACCCCCGCCGGATCAAATAGGGAACGCGTGTGCTGAGACCTGCAGTAGCAGGGGAGAGTGCCTGGCGCGCAGTGGAGGACGGCAGCCACTGTGCTGTTCAGGATTCCGTCTTCTGAGAAGGTCTGAGACAGGAGATGTGGTCCGTGCCAACCCTATTGAGCCCTCTAGACCATCACGCCTGGTACTTTGGCCTGAGGAGTGGGGGCAGCTGCCAGGAGGGTGAGATTATTCCTTTATTTCTCTTGCATTGCTGATTGGATTCTTTTTGGCTATTTATTATAGGTGCCTAGAATTCCTAAAAAGACTACTGTAAAGACTAAGCAGAGAGAGGGTTCTGGGGAGCAATTCTTCTGAAGGTGAAGGCAGGAAGGGCGCCAGTGCCATTGGAGCATGTTAAGCAGCAGAGATCCATTGCCGACCGGATTTTAAAGGATTAGCACCTAAAAAGCATAGATTTTTCCTGTTCTTACAAATATGGAGGCCCTAATTAAAAAAGAATGGAGGGATCCAGATCATAATTTTTTTGTTCCTAATACCATTTAAAAGAAAATATCCTTTTGATGAACAAGTATCTTCAGTCTGGGATAAAGCACCTAATGTAAATGCCCCAGTGGCAAAAATTGCAAAAAGATTGGCATTTCCCTTAGGGGTTCTTGGTGATCCCTTAGATAAGGAACCAGACATCTACCGTAAAAAAGCCTGGGAATCTGCTTCTACTAGCTTTAGACATAATAATAAATCTTTATTAATGGTTAATATAAAAGGTGGAGTACACTACACACTGGGCCATAAAGAACCCATATGAGGAGCGGAGACAGCACAACGAATCAAAAAAAGGGGGCGAGAGCCAATTATCAATTAGAATCACCTATGACTGAATCACAATAGAAAAATGAACACAATAAAGGGTAAACTAATACAAATGTCATGCATCAATTCGCCTCGCCACTTACAATGCAGCAGCAGTGCCTTATAAACCACCAGGGGCCACAAGAAGAAGAGATCTGTTGATGTTATCCCAGGAGATTTTTCAGATTGCAGAGAGGAACTAGTTAATTCTCAGAGCAGTTCACCTCAGAGGGAAGGACAATTCCCTGGCCAGTTTTTTGAGCAGGAAAGAGTTAAAGCAGGGAGAATGGTGCCTTCACAATTCCGTTTTCCAGCTCATAGTACAGAAATGGGGTCTAACAACTGTAGATCTTTTTGCGACAAAAGAAAACAAAAAGCTGGACAGATTTTTTAACTCAACAGAAAGGACTTCCCTACGGGGATAGACGCATTAACCCAGTCATGGGATCAGGAGTTCGGATATGCCTTCCCTCCGTATTTACTCATTCCCAGAGTCCTGAAGAAAGTCATCCAGGAGAGGGCTGCTTTGATTTTAATCGCTCCAAGACTTCCCGAAAGAGCCTGGTTCTCAATGTTACCAAAGCTAGCGTGGGACAACCTTCTGTATCCGGGTCCAGTTTTCACCCCAGACCAGATCTTCTACAACTAGCAGCCTGGAAATTGAAAGGATAATATGGGCTAGGAGAGGGGCTCCTCGAATGAGGAAGTTTCCACCTTACTGGCGAGCAGGGAAGAAGTCACGGCTAAAATGGTATGATAAAGTTTGGGATACAAAGTTTGATAGAACTCGATGGACTTATGTAACATTCTCTAAATTTTTGGGAAGGTCTCCTGACCCCTTGCAGACACTTTGTGGTCCTGACATACTAAATTTTTTGCAAGCAGGCCTGGACAAGAATCAAAGTCCAAGTAGCGGCCCTGAGTTTTTTCTACGATTTTAGACTAGCAGAGCGTTCTTGGATAAAAAGGTTTCTATCAGCATTCTCCGATTACGGCCCTCGTTAAGATCTGTATCCCCATGGGATTTAACTGTAGGATTATCTGCCGGGACTCATTCCCCATTTGAACCTATTTAGGAGATACTGATCAAGATGCTCCCTTTAAAAAGGACTTTTCTGTCGGCTCTCACATCTGCCAGGCGAGTTTCTGAGATCCAGGCCCTTTCTGCCTTCCCTCCTGATACAAATATATTGGAAATAAAGTCATCTAAGGCCTTTACCCTCTTTTCCTGCCTAAGCTGGTTTCTGACTTCCATGGAAACCAGGACATAATTCTACCATAATCCCAATAATTCTAGAGAACAACATTTTCCGGGAATCCACTAAGGATTGGAGAATAGATGAAAATCTCCGCATGCAGTTTCAGGGATCTGGTAAGGGAAAGAAAGCTTCCATAGCCTCGATTGCAATATGGTTTAAGTCGGCCATATGTGCATATTCGGCAGGAGGTCTTCCTGAGGGGGTTGGGGCTCACTCCACTAGGGCAGTAGCTACTATTTGGGCAGAGAGGGCTGAGGCTTCCACATGGTCTTTGTCCCATATTTTCTTAAGACACTATAGGTTGCATCTGGAGTCTGATGCTGCCTCTGGGAGGGAGGTGCTGCAATCTGTGGTCCCCCCTAATTCTAAGGTCATAGTTTAGTCTGCATGGGCGCCGTCATGGGTGAGGGGAGAACATAAATTACTTACCGGTAAGGCTACTTTCACACTCACGTTTTGGATTCTGTTTGTGAGATCCGTTCAGGGCTCTCCGGTCCAAAACGGATCAGTTTTGCCCTAATGCATTCTGAATGGAAAATGATCGGCTCAGAACGCATCAGTTTGCCTCCGATCAGTCTCCATTCCGCTCTGGAGGCGGACACCACTGCCTGCAGCATTTTGCTGTCCGCTTGACGAAACTGAGCCAAACGTTTTCTCTGACACAATCTGGCACAATAGTAAACTGATCCGTCCCCCATTGACTTTCAATGGAGTTAATGACGGATCCGTCTTGGCTGTGTTACAGATAATACAAACGGAACCGTTCATGACGGACGCATGCGGTTGTATTATTGTAACTGATCCGTTTTTGCAGATCCATGACGGATCCACCCAAAACGCGAGTGTGAAAGTAGCCCTAATTGTTTTTGTTGAAATCCATGACAGTACCCCAAAATTTTCCCAACCCTGTTATTTAATGGGGCTAATTCTTGAGTTTTATTATATCCCAGTTTAGTTTTTTTCTTTTGTTGTGTTATCACGCCTCGGGGGGTCTTTTCCTCATAAATCACTGAGGTGTGGTGGGGGGGTGAACTTTTTATATCCTCAGGTTCCCTGTCCTGGATGGGAGGTCCATCACGCCTGGGTTTCAAGAAAAATCATTACCGGTAAGCAATTAGTTTTTTCAGATTTAGTCTCTGGGCTCCCCAGGCCACGGGGCAGACAGATCAGGCCCTTCGTCTCTGGGGATACCACCCCATCAGTCACCGTGCAGTAGAGAAGTTTCCTGATCAGTGTTTTTCACAGCTCAAGTCCTTGGAAGTGCAAAAAGTTAAAAAGAGATCTCCCTTCAGTCTCCTGTTTGGGAAAACCTTCTACCCTCCCATGGCAGATGCAGGGTTCTTCCAGGAAAAAACACTTTGAAGTGGTGGGCTCGGCTTTCCATCTGATCTTCAGTTCATCCTGGGTGAGCGGAGCAAACAACTCCGGCAGGGAAAGAACAGAGGACATTTATCAAGACTGGTATATACATGCACCAATTTTGATGTCCCTGCACACAACTCTAAAATATTAGGTGCATCTCTGTCCAGCTACAGGGCATCCTTTTTATGGACTGGTGCCCAGAACTGAACCGCGTATTCCAGGTGAGGCCTCACCAACACTTTGTATAGCGGTAATATTACATCCGTGTCCTGCGAGTCCATACCTCGTCTAATACAAGACAAAATCCTGTTGGCCCTAGACGCAGCTGCCTGGCATTGCAAGCTGTAATTTAGTCTATCATCAGGATATTTAGTCTATGACCTATCCGCAGGATAGGTCATTAATATCTGATCGTGGGGGGCCTGACTCCCGGAACCCCTGCCGATCAGCTGTTTGTAGAGGCTGCAGCCTCTTCATAGGCCAGTGACATCACATTCATCAGTCATATGGCCTAGTTTCTGCTCATTCAAGAGAATGCGCCTGAGCTGCAGTACCAAGCGCAGCCACCATCCAATGGTACTGTGCCACCGCCTCTCCTAACAGCTCATCAGCAAGGGAGTCAGACCCCCCACCGATCAGTATACAAGGAGACGCTATACCGTATGGCGGATACAAGGAGACGCTATACCATATGGCGGATACAAGGAGACGCTATACCATATGGCGGATACAAGGAGACGCTATACCGTATGGCGGATACAAGGAGACGATCTACCATATGGGGGATACAAGGAGACGCTATACCGTATGGGGGATACAAGGAGACGCTATACCGTATGGAGGATACAAGGAGACGCTCTACCGTATGGGGGATACAAGGAGACGCTCTACCATATGGGGGATACAAGGAGACGTTATACCGTATGGAGGATACAAGGAGACGCTATACCGTATGGGGGATACAAGGAGACGCTATACCGTATGGAGGATACAAGGAGACGCTATACCGTATGGAGGATACAAGGAGACGTTATACCGTATGGAGGATACAAGGAGACGCTATACCGTATGGAGGATACAAGGAGACGCTATACCGTATGGAGGATACAAGGAGACGCTATACCGTATGGAGGATACAAGGAGACGTTATACCGTATGGAGGATACAAGGAGACGCTATACCGTATGGAGGATACAAGGAGACCCTATACCGTATGGAGGATACAAGGAGACCCTATACCGTATGGAGGATACAAGGAGACCCTATACCGTATGGAGGATACAAGGAGACCCTATACCATATGGAGGATACAAGGAGACGCTATACCGTATGGAGTATACAAGGAGACCCTATACCCTATGGAGGATACAAGGAGCGATTTATACCGTATGGAGGATACAAGGAGAGGTTATACCGTATGGGGGACACAAGGAGACGTTACACCGTATGGGTGACACAAGGAGACGTTACACCGTATGGGGGACACAAGGAGACGTTAGATATTTATCGTATGTTGGGTTGCATCATGGCAAATGAGCAATGAGAAGTATAGACTCTTTACTGTAAGAGCAGTGAGACTATGGACTCTATACTGTAAGAGCAGTGAGACTATGGACTCTATACTGTAAGAGCAGTGAGACTATGGACTCTATACTGTAAGAGCAGTGAGACTATGGACTCTGTACTGTAAGAGCAGTGAGACTATGGACTCTATACTGTAAGAGCAGTGAGACTATGGACTCTATACTGTAAGAGCAGTGAGACTATGGACTCTATACTGTAAGGGCAGTGAGACTATGGACTCTATACTGTAAGATCAGCGAGACTATGGACTCTATACTGTAAGAGCAGTGAGACTATGGACTCTTTACTGTAAGAGCAGTGAGACTATGGACTCTTTACGGTAAGAGCAGTGAGACTATGGACTCTATACTGTAAGAGCAGTGAGACCATGGACTCTTTACTGTAAGAGCAGTGAGACCATGGACACTTTACTGTAAGAGCAGTGAGACTATGGACTCTTTACTGTACGAGCAGTGAGACTATGGACTCTTTACTGTAAGAGCAGTGAGACTATGGACTCTATACTGTAAGAGCAGTGAGACTATGGACTCTATACTGTAAGAGCAGTGAGACTATGGACTCTATACTGTAAGAGCAGTGAGACTATGGACTCTTTACTGTAAGAGCAGTGAGACTATGGACTCTATACTGTAAGGGCAGTGAGACTATGGACTCTATACTGTAAAATCAGCGAGACTATGGACTCTTTACTGTAAGAGCAGTGAGACTATGGACTCTATACTGTAAGAGCAGTGAGACTATGGACTCTTTACTGTAAGAGCAGTGAGACTATGGACTCTATACTGTAAGAGCAGTGAGACTATGGACTCTATACTGTAAGAGCAGTGAGACTATGGACTCTTTACTGTAAGAGCAGTGAGACTATGGACTCTATACTGTAAGAGCAGTGAGACTATGGACTCTTTACTGTAAGAGCAGTGAGACTATGGACTCTTTACGGTAAGAGCAGTGAGACTATGGACTCTATACTGTAAGAGCAGTGAGACCATGGACTCTTTACTGTAAGAGCAGTGAGACCATGGACACTTTACTGTAAGAGCAGTGAGACTATGGACTCTTTACTGTACGAGCAGTGAGACTATGGACTCTTTACTGTAAGAGCAGTGAGACTATGGACTCTATACTGTAAGAGCAGTGAGACTATGGACTCTATACTGTAAGAGCAGTGAGACTATGGACTCTATACTGTAAGAGCAGTGAGACTGTGGACTCTATACTGTAAGAGCAGTGAGACTGTGGACTCTTTACTGTAAGAGCAGTGAGACTATGGACTCTTTACTGTAAGAGCAGTGAGACTATGTACTCTATACTGTAAGAGCAGTGAGACTATGTACTCTATACTGTAAGAGCAGTGAGACTATGGCCTCTTTACTGTAAGAGCAGTGAGACTATGGACTCTATACTGTAAGAGCAGTGAGACTATGGACTCTATACTGTAAGAGCAGTGAGACTATGGACTCTATACTGTAAGAGCAGTGAGACTATGGACTCTATACTGTAAGAGCAGTGAGACTATGGACTCTATACTGTAAGAGCAGTGAGACTATGGACTCTATACTGTAAGAGCAGTGAGACTATGGACTCTATACTGTAAGAGCAGTGAGACTATGGACTCTATACTGTAAGAGCAGTGAGACTATGGACTCTATACTGTAAGAGCAGTGAGACTATGGACTCTATACTGTAAGAGCAGTGAGACTATGGACTCTTTACTGTAAGAGCAGTGAGACTATGGACTCTTTACTGTAAGAGCAGTGAGACTATGGACTCTATACTGTAAGAGCAGTGAGACTATGGACTCTATACTGTAAGAGCAGTGAGACTATGGACTCTATACTGTAAGAGCAGTGAGACTATGGACTCTATACTGTAAGAGCAGTGAGACTATGGACTCTATACTGTAAGAGCAGTGAGACTATGGGCTCTTTACGGAAAGAGCAGTGAGACTATGGACTCCCTCTCTCTCTCTGCCTCCTCGCTCTCTCCGTCTCTCTCCCTCTCTCTTTCTCTCTCTGTCTCCTCTCTCTTTCTGCTTTCTCTCTGCCTCCTCCCTCTGCCTCTTCTCTCTCATTCCCTTCTCTCTCTCTGCCTCCTCGCTCTCTCCGTCTCTCTCTCTCTGCCTCCTCGCTCTCTCCGTCTCTCTCCCTGCATCTTTTTTTAATAAAAAGTTGTGTTTCTTGCTTTTTGCTGGTTTGTTGGCGCAGCTGTCGGACACATGGAGTTCCTTGGTCTGGTCCACATCTCCAGAGCACGCCTCACAGCTTATAAGGATGGATGATGAGAGTTTTGTTGACGCCGTGAATTCAGCTTTTGTAAGTCTGTTTCCCGCCTGTAATATCCGCCTAGCATTGGCCAAGTTGCTTTCACGTTCTTTGTCTCTTCACAGTGGAGCAGCGAGCACCATTCGGATTTTGTCTCCTCGGCTGGATCTCTTTTGCACTCGGCTGTGTCCTTCTTGAGGCCTTCTGGTTCTTCTTCCCGCCAGCTTCCTCCCAGTGTTTCCCACCTGGGACACAAGAGCAGGGCATCTTTCCCGTTAGGACTGGGTCATGCTACTGAATACGTCCGCCAACGTGTGGCTTTAATCGGGTGAGATTCTGTCGGTGGAATGAGGAGATCCCAGTGCCCTCACGTTGGAGCTAAGTCTTGGTTTCTGTCTCTGCAGGGATGCTGCACACAGAGTGCACCCTCTCGCCGGTCAGGGTGTGAATATGGGCTTTGGGGATGTAGCCAGCCTTGTTCATCATCTGAGCAGAGCCGCGTTTGATGGCCAAGACCTGGGTAATTATTAGGGTCTCACACTTTTCTCCAGAAGGACGGTAGACCACTGCCCTATACGCCTGCCTCCCAGTACCTGATCCTGTGGTGAGAGGAGTGTTACAGAATTTACCCAATAGCAGATCATTAGGCTTCTTTCACACTAGCGCTTAACTATTCCGGTATTGAGTTCCGTCATAGGAGCTCAATTCCGGAAAAAAACGCTTCAGTTTTGTCCCCATTCATCGTCAATGGGGACAAAACTAAACTGAACAGAACGAAGGGCTCGAAAATGCATTCCGTTCTGTTTAGTTGCGTTTCCATACCGGAGAGGAAACCACAACATCTAGTTTGCTTTCCGTCCTGGATAGGGAGGAATCATTTCACAGCATCTTGGTGCAGGGAGAGACGTCAGAAAGTGCTAGGAAAGTGATTTTCAAGTGCAGGGAGAGATTATTTGGGGATCCATTTGGGGTCATTCCAGCATTTTGTTATTGGGCTGCAAGTGTTATGTTGGAAAGCCTTTAGAGGCTCATATCTTAGTATCTTATTCAGTACTTCAAGAAAAATATATTCTCAGTTCACTTCTGCAGTTATTTCTGTTAAAAGCGTATAGGGGCGTATTACAGTAAAAAAAAGAAAAATATATACGCACTGCACTGTTGCAGTTATTTCTGGTGAATGGTATAGGGGCGTATTTCAGTACTGCTAGAAATATATATACGCTCTTCACGCTAATGTTTTTTTCTGGTCAAAGCGTATAGTGGCCAATTTCAGTGCAACAAGAAATATATATTCTTAGTTCACTGCTGCAGTGATTTCTGTTGAAAGCGTATGTAACAGACCGTTAAGCACGATATTCCCCTTTCAGTTACTGCAAGCACCAATTTCCCAAACTGCAAGCACCATACTCCCGAACCGGAAACCGTATACAGCCGAACAGGAAAACCCTAGGAACAGTTTACACTCCTGGCAGTCGCACTGTAACCGCATACACTCCAATTCCCCCCAAGAACGAGACGACACTTCGCTTGAGGGTTAAGCAGACGACCTGTACTGGCCCATACAGCCTCTTTTTATTCACATGTCCAGTCCAGAGGAATACCCCCTGGACTTCTACATTAACCAATCATAAAATACCATACAGGAATGACCGTCCCGCACAGAGTACACATTCCCTCCCCTCTGCCAGTGATATCATTACTAAACACAATGGACGAACTTATTATCACCGGCAGGAAAATATACAGTTTTATACAACATTCATAACTTCAAAACTCTGCATGGGATTTCAATGAAAATTACATATTCATCATCAATCCATTCAGGGGAACAACATATCCAAAAATGGTACGAGTTAGACCAGGGGTTCAGAAATGAGTAAAAAGTGTCTTTGTGGAACTGGTTTGGGCCGGAAAGCCATGCTGGCAGTAGGTCACAGAGTCCTCTGTACTGGAGACAACTGGGAAGTAATCCAATTATCTCCCAGGACAGAGGCAAAACTCCATTGAGCGCATGTTAGTGAAAAGACAAAAAAATACACAAATATACATAACTCCTATTATGCTGAACAGGACCCCCACATTCAGCCTATCCCCAGATAGCTTGGATCCGAGCGCTCAATATATCCGAACAGCGCTCAGATGCCACAAACACAGTCACATCGCCATGGGGTTTCAGCTTAGCATGGGCTGATAAGAGGGGCCATAATCCTGGGGCAGCAGGTGGGCAACCAGACTTCTCCAGCACCCAGTGGCGAGGTTGGTTTCACCATAGCGTATTGGGGCATATTTCAGTACGTACTTCAAGAAATATATACGCACTTCACTGTTTAATTTTTTTCTGGTCAAAGCGTATAGGGTTGTATTTTAGTACAACAAGAAAAATATATTATCAGTGCATTTCCGCAGTTAATTGTGGTAAAAGCGTTTAGTGGCCTATTTCAGTACAAAAAGATAAATATATTTGTCGCTTTTAGGGGTGTTTTATTTTCCGTTTAATTTGTTTAGTTCCGCTACAATTATGTCAGGCAGAGAAGTGCCAGGCCATGCACAGAGGAGTGGCAGAGGCCTGAATGTTTCTGGTGCAAGCAGAGGTCGCAGCAGAGTAAGGGGTCATGGCAGCAGTAGTCACAGCGAGATGCCTGAGCTCCCAGTGTCTTGACCAGCAACCCAGCGGTTCTTGATTGGTTAACTCAGTCATCCAAGTCATCCCAAGTGACATCAGACACCCCCAGCCAACAGTCGGTGGGTTCGTCAGGCACAACCCTTAGTTGGCATAGCCCGGGAGCAGGCCCTGTGCGCTCACCTGTCCTCAACCTGCCCCTGGCATTTTCTGTTCCCTCACCGCGAGAAGTACTACATGGAGTGGGCTCAGTTTCACTTTTCAGCGAGGAAAAACTACTAGAGGTCAGTCAGCAGCTACTGCCCAGCCAAGATGTAGAGGAGACATCCGCCGCTAGGTGGGCAAGTAGTGATGAGGAGAGTGGCATGGGAGCTTGTGTTGCGAGTGGTCAGAGGCCGTTGAGGAGGACATCAGTGATGTGCAGACAGTACTCGATGATGAAGCTGATCGTTCTCTTGAGCTGGGTGAAGAAGGGGCTTCGTCATCATCAGAGGGTGGCAGCCTGCCCGTCAGGCAGCGGCTAAGCCGAGTGGGAGGTTGGGAGCCAAATGGGCACAGGGTGAACCACCCGCTTTAATGGAAGCAGCGGCGGTAGCAGTCAGCTAGTTTTTTGTGAAGCTGTGAAGCCAATGCAGCGTCACCATAAAGTGGCCTGGGAGAACAGTGGCTCCGATGTGGTGGTCCAGCCTGCCGCAGCTACCGCTACATCACCCAGTGGCACGCACCCAGTTTCACCAGTCAAGGCTCCACGACCTCAGCCGAAGTGAGCTGTCTGTTAATCCCATCTTCTGCTGGTCCAGATGCTCCTGCTCCTCCTCCTCGTCAGTCATTCCGTCAGCAATCGATCATCAAAGGGATTGCCAAGAGACATCAGTATGCGTGCATGCATCAAATGTTGCAGAAGCTGAACGTGCTCCTGTCCAAGTTGCTGGTGCTTCAGTCCCTCCCTTTCAGAGAACTGATGGCTTGTGCCAAGTTGAGGTGTAGAGTCCCAAGCCGTCTTTTTTTTTGCGAAAAAGGCAGTACCAGCCCTGCACACGTATGTAGAACAGAAGTGGGGCCAGTCCTTGAGCCTGTCGTTGTCTGCCAAAGTGCGCGGCAGCACCGACGTGTGGAGCTGTAACTACGGTCAAGGACAATACATGTCCTTTACGGCCCACTGGGTGAATGTGGTTCCTGCACAGCCACACCAGCAACTTGGACAGGTCACGCCGCTTCTGCCTCCACGTTCTCACACAGCTGGTCCTTCGACAATGTCCGCCTCTGCCTCCTCAGCCTCCACTGCAGGGACAAGTCACAGTTCCCCTCAAGCATACCACATGTTAAAGGCTCGGCGGTGTCACGCTGTTCTGCACCTGGTTTGCCTTGGCAAATGGAGTCACACAGGGGAGGAACTACTCCGTATGATTCATCAAGAAATCGAATCCTGGCTTTCTCAGCAACAACTCAAAATGAGTCTTCAAGGAAGGATGAGCCATGCGCCCTGCATGGCACATGTGTTCAATTTGTTTGTCAAGCGGTTCCTGAAGTCTTCCACCCATCTGCAAGACATCCTGAAAATGGCCAGGAAACTTTGCATGCATTTCAGCCACTCGTACATCACAAAGCACACCCTCCTTGAGCGGCAGAATGGCATCCCCCAACATAGGCTGATATGCGACGTTTACCCCCGTTGGAATTCCACCCTCCATATGTTGGACCTACTATACGAACAGACAGGCCATCAACGATTTCTTGATGATCCATGCGGACAGGAGTACTCCCCTGTGTAACTTCAATGTCAGCCAGTGGCAGCTCATCCGTGACACCTGCCGTTTGCTTGTGCCCTTTGAGAACGCCATGTTATTTGTCAGTCGCCAGGACAACAGGATGAACTATGTCATTCCACTGCTTCATGTCCTGGAACAGATGGTGGTAACAATGTCTGGTCAGGGGAAAGGAGACGTGGCGCCTCGATCTCACGGCCACATGAGCCCTGTGGGGGCTGAACTGGAGGAGGAGGACACTGGAGCACAGGCAATGTGTAGCGAAATGGGTGGTTTTTCTACTCAGCTGACAGCAGAGAAGGAGCAGCCAGAGGAGCTACAGGGCGATGAGGAAGACGAGGCAGAGGACCCAGACACACCGTGGCAGTATGCAGTGGAGATGGAGACAGGGAATCCCTCTGAGTCACTTTCACAAATGGCACTATGCATGCTCGCTTGCTTGCGTAGTGACAGCCAAATTGTCACCATTTGGCAGAGGGAGGACTTCTGGCTTTCCACCTTGTTGGTCCCTCGCTACCGGTCCAGAATGGGGGCCTTTTTTTACACCCACCGAGAGGGAGGACAAACTGAACTACTATAGAGACATCCTATGTAGTCAGTTGGCTGCTGCCTATCTGCGCCATCGTCCACCCTCTCGCAGGTCTGACCTGGGGGCCCTCTGCGCTCATGTTCCACTGCCATGGCTGCTGGGGAGGGGTGAGGTGGCAGGAGCAGGTCCAGCTCCATCAGCAGCAGCCTGAGTCTACAGTCGCTGATGAGTAGCTTTCTTCAGCCGCATAGTGAAGAAACTACTCACCAGCAGTTAGACCTGGAGCAGGACCTGAACCAGCAGGTGGTGGCATACTTGGACACCCCCGGCCACCCCACATTGAAGCTCCGCTGGACTACTGGGTAGCCAGACTGGGACCGGTTTCTTTGGCTACCTTCCTCAGCTACTACTTTGATGCTGCAACCCGCCTGATGCCACACATCTGATGCCAAGTGCTCCTTATTTCACCCACCTTTGTCAGCGGGTACGGGTATTGCCACCCACCGCCCCACTCTGTTACCGGGTCACTTTGTGGTCTCCTGATGCAGCTGCTGCCATCTCCACATTATGTCACCTTGCCACTCTGTGGCCTCCTGATGCTGCTTCTGCCATCTCCACATTGTGTCACCTTGCCACTCTGTGGCCTCCTGATGCTACCGCCACCTCCAAACTTTGTCACCTTGCCACTCTGTGGTATCCTCCTGCTCCTATTGCCATCTCCACACTATGTCACATTTCCACTCTGTGGTATCTTGCGTGTATGCTGCCATCTCGACCCTTTCACCTCGCCACTCTGTGGTATCCTCCTCATGCTGCTGCGATCTCCACACTATGTCACCTTGCCGCTCTGTGGTCTCCTTATGCTGCTGCCACCTAGCTACCATACTCGGTCATTGTGACACTCTCTGGCCTACTCATGCTGCTGCCACCTCCACACTCTGTCATTGTGCCACTCGGTGGTCTCCTCATGCTGCCACCTCCAGACTCTCTCATTGTACCGCTCTGTGGCCTCCTCCTGCTGCTTGTACCTCACCACTATGTCATAGGTCCACTCTGTGGACTTCTCATGCTGTTCCCACCCTCCCCACTTTATGACTGGGCCACTATTTTGCCTTTTGGCCTGGCTGACATCATCATTTATTTGACACTTTTTCTGATCTGTCAGAAGGAAGGAAAAACCTGACGCACAACGGATCCTGTCTGTGTAGCAGCTGTAAGGCCTTTATGTTCCTATCAGAACTGGCTTATGATTTGGTAGCCTATCCGTCACTGATATCTGTACACAGTGATAGATAGTAATCTCTGTGTAAGTGTGTATACATAGATAGCTGTCAGTCACTGATAGTTGTAAACGGGGAGGTGTTATCAGTGATAGTATTCTCTGTGTAAGTGTGTATACATAGATAGCTGTCAGTCACTGATAGTTGTACACAGGGAGGTGTTATCAGTGATAGTATTCTCTGTGTAAGTGTGTATACATAGATAGCCGTCAGTCACTGATATCTGTACACAGGGGAGGTGTTATCAGTGATAGTATTCTCTGTGTAAGTGTGTATACATAGATAGCTGTCAGTCACTAATATCTGTACACAGTGGAGGTGTTATCAGTGATAGTATTCTCTGTGTAAGTGTGTATACATAGATAGCGGTCAGTCACTGATATCTGTACACAGGGAGGTGTTATCAGTGATAGTGTTCTCTGTGTAAGTGTGTGTACATAGATAGCTGTCAGTCACTGATATCTGTACACAGGGGAGGTGTTATCAGTGATAGTATTCTCTGTGTAAGTGTGTATACATAGATAGCTGTCAGTCACTGATATCTGTACACAGTGGAGGTGTTATCAGTGATAGTATTCTCTGTGTAAGTGTGTATACATAAATAGCTGTCAGTCACTGATAGCTGTACATAGGGAGGTGTTATCAGTAGGGATGTCCCGATACCGTTTTTTTAAGACCGAGTACGAGTACCGATACTTTTATTTAAGTACTCGCCGATACCAATTACCGATACCTCGTATAAATAGCGGCGCAGTTGCCGATAGCAATGAAAAAAATTAAAGCTGGAATTTGGTTGCTATGGACAACGGCTTTTCTTTTCCTTTGTACAAGTGTTAATAAATTGATAAATGGGAATATAATAGTGTTTTCCAACCAATGTGCCTCCAGGGGGATCTGTTATGGGGGATCTGTGGATGACACTGTTATGGGGGATCTGTGGATGACACTATAATGGGGGATCTGTGGATGACACTGTTATGGGGGCACTGTGGATGACGCTGTTATGGGGGATATGTGGATGACGCTGTTATGGGGGATCTGTGGATGACGCTGTTATGGGGGATCTGTAGATGACGCTGTTATGGGGGATCTGTGGATGACGCTGTTATGGGGGATCTGTGGATTACGCTGTTATGGGGGATCTGTGGATTACGCTGTTATGGGGGATCTGTGGATGACGCTGTTATGGAGGATCTGTGGATGACGCTGTTATGGGGGATCTGTGGATGACACTGTTATAGGGGATCTGTGGATGACACTATTATGGGGGATCTGTGGATGACGCTGTTATGGGGGATCTGTGGATGATGCTGTTATGGGGGATCTGTGGATGACGCTGTTATGGGGATCTGTGGATGACGCTGTTATGGGGGGGGGGGGATCTGTGGATGACACTAATGGGGGGGGGGATCTCTGATGAACTTACAGAAGAATGAAAATGGTGGAAAGGGAACACGATGTTGCTCCTTGTATTTTGAACCTGTTGTTGCCCATTGGTCTTGAATATTGAGGGGTAATTTCTCCATGATCAGGTCCACACCATGGCAGGTATCAAGAAAGCTGAGACCTGGTAGCTGCGGGTCTCCCTTGACGATTTCAAACTCAAGAAGAAGGTCACTTCATTCCTGGAACCCTTGGCAGTCTGTATTGGATAATCCAGGAAAGTCGTATAGTTGTTTAAATAAGGCACGTCCAACTACTTCCGAGCCGCCGTATGTCTGCTCTAATCTTTCCCATGCGAGACGAAGGCCTTTGACTGGTTCGTAGATATGAACGGTTTTGAGTCTCTTAACACAGTTTGACGACCATGGACCTAGCCATCTAATTAGTAAATCAAGTTCTTGCATAGGCGGTACAGCAAGGGTTTGAACTGTTGTCTTGAAGGTGGCCTTCCAACTTCTATAGTTCTCTGGGCGAGCATCAAAGTTCGTAAGGCTAGTACTGATGAGGTCCCTGAGAGTGAGGTACCTAATGATTTCTGATGCGTTATTTCTTTCCTGCATCATGGCGATGGGAACTAATCCCTCGCTGGTGTTGTTGGCACCATCTGATACCCTATGTTTGGGGGTTGGAAGATGGAATGAAGTGGCAGCTGGGTTGAGCATAAATGAAGGCTTCACATCTGGTAATCTTGGCGCCAGCGTCTTGGTTGCTATGTAACTAGTCTCAGGAGGTTTTAATGTGATTTGATGAGCTTGAGGTGGCTTGGTCTCTAATGGCGCCTGAAATACTGTGTAAGGTGCCAGAGGTTTGAAAGAAAGAGAAATGTCCACTGAGGTCAACTGTATGGCTATCAGCTGCCTATTTTTCTATCCACATGAGTTCAGCAGGCTGGCGTGCAGAGCCCAAATCTTCTGGTGCAAATGCATTGACTTTGCTTTGATCTATGACGAATTGCAGGGTACGGCCTTCTGAGTCATTAGATATCTTGGACATAGGATGATAACCTGCTTCTTTTTCAGCAGCTTCTTCAAGAACTCTGAGTTCAGCCATGGCTGCTGCTTCTTCCCTTTCTTTCTGAAGGACCCGGCTTTGGTCGCTTGCGCCTGAGCCTGTATAGCTGCTTGATTAGCTTGAGATTGGGCTTGTATAGCTGCTTGATTAGCTTGGGATAGGGCTTGTGTCTCTGCCACTTGTGCCTTAGAGGCTGCTTCCTTTTTAATGCAGTGAGGTTGTACCTTCGCTGCTTCCGCTTTTGCGCGTGCCAACACCAATGAGGTACTCAGCGAAGAGTGCTGTGAGCGAGACCTTAGCGATGAGGACTGAGCAATAGATTTCGAGGAACAGGATGAAGCCTTGGAGTGCCTTGAAATGTTAGAATGGCCGCACTCAGTTTCATATTGTTGTGATATCTTGTCCTCTAGCATTGACTTGACTGCCATAAATCTGCTATATCTTTCATCATTAAGTGCAGTGTGGGTCTTTAATTCTATGATGAATTCCTCTGAATTGAGACTTGATAACAGAGAAGAATATTTTTCAGAGAGTCTCTTAAAATTATCATAGGTTTTATTCAATTTGGTACACATGCCTTTAATTGATCTTTGTTATAGCCTGATCCATGTGCTGCATCCATACATTGTTCAGTCTTTTCCCACAAAATAGATAAATTATTGTATATTTCAATTTTGTTAGTTAGGAGCGCCTCCTTCATTTTTAATGAGGGCATAGAAATCCTTCTAGCTGTGTCCTGCATTTCATCTGTAACACAACAGTGACCTCTAGTGGTGGTTTAGTCTTTTGATAGCCTACAGCAGGCAGACGATATTTACCTCAGAAAACAGGCTGAATACAGTTCCTAGCCTATATGAAACTGAAATTGTTAGAAGCTTCTGCGATCCTAGTGAATGCAGTACTGCGCAGTATAAGATATTACTCTTATTACTGTAGCATAACGGAGACAAATGATGATGGCTTATTACTTGGAGGAGGAGAATATTATTTTCTTAGCGGGAGAAGGAGAGTACTAAGACAATTCTTTTACTGTGGCGTTTCGAAATGTCAGCCTTATACAATCACGCATCTGTGAGGTGACTTGTTCAATTAGACATTCTCCACTTACAGTTTACGCATCATACACCCAGGAGTTAATCAAGTAGTTTTTAATCCGGAGATTGTATTACAAGATATGCAGGGAATCCAGATGGTAAAATAATTATGCCTCTAATATTCTCCTTGACAAGAAAATGAAATACTACTAATATTCTCCTCAGATTCTCCTCAGAAGTAAAGCACACACAAACAGCAATGCATGACAGGGAAAACAGGAAGTGGCTAGACTGAACCAACTAGAAGCTGAAACAGAGGGGGGAGGAGAAGAGAGGAGCATACCAATACACCATGTAAGATACTGAAACAGAACAGACAGCTATCTATGTATACACACTTACACAGAGAACAATATCACTGATAACACCTCCCTGTGTACAGATATCAGTGACTGACAGCTATCTATGTATACACACTTACACAGAGAATACTATCACTGATAACACCTCCCTGTGTACAGCTATCAGTGACTGACAGCTATCTATGTATACACACTTACACAGAGAATACTATCACTGATAACACCTCCCTGTGTACAGATATCAGTGACTGACAGCTATCTATGTATACACACTTACACAGACAACGGCATCACTGATAACACCTCCCTGTGTACAGATATCAGTGACTGACGGCTATCTATGTATACACACTTACACAGAGAATACTATTACTGATAACACCTCCCTGTGTACAGATATCAGTGACTGACAGCTATCTATGTATACACACTTACACAGAGAATACTATCACTGATAACACCTCCCTGTGTACAACTATTAGTGACTGACAGCTATCTATGTATACACACTTACACAGAGAATACCATCACTGATAACACCTCCCTGTGTACAGATATCAGTGACTGACAGCTATCTATGTATACACACTTACACAGAGAATACTATCACTGATAACACCTCCCTGTGTACAGATATCAGTGACTGACAGCTATCTATGTATACACACTTACACAGAGTATACTATCACTAATAACACCTCCCTGTGTACAGATATCAGTGACTGACAGCTATCTATGTATACACACTTACACAGAGAATACTATCACTGATAACACCTCCCTGTGTACAACTATCAGTGACTGACAGCTATCTATGTATACACACTTACACAGACAACGGCATCACTGATAACACCTCCCTGTGTACAGATATCAGTGACTGACGGCTATCTATGTATACACACTTACACAGAGAATACTATTACTGATAACACCTCCCTGTGTACAGATAAGTGACTGACAGCTATCTATGTATACACACTTACACAGAGATTACTATCACTGGTAACACCTCCCTGTGTACAACTATCAGTGACTGACAGCTATCTATGTATACACACTTACACAGAGAATACTATCACTGATACCACCTCCCTGTGTACAACTATCAGTGACTGACAGCTCTCTATGTATACACACTTACACAGAGAATACTGTCTTTCACTGATAACACCTCCTAGTGTACGACTATCAGTGACTGACAGCTATCTATGTATACACACTTACACAGAGAATACTATCACTGATAACACCTCCACTGTGTACAGATATCAGTGACTGACGGCTATCTATGTATACACACTTACACAGAGGATACTATCACTGATAACACCTCCCTGTGTACAACTATCAGTGACTGACAGCTATCTATGTATACACACTTACACAGAGGATACTATCACTGATAACACCTCCCCTGTGTACAGATATCAGTGACTGACAGCTATCTATGTATACACACCTACATAGAGAATACTATCACTGATAACACCTCCCTGTGTACAGATATCAGTGACTGACAGCTATCTATGTATACACACCTACATAGAGAATACTATCACTAATAACACCTCCCCTGTGTACAGATATCAGTGACTGACGGCTATCTATGTATACACACTTACACAGAGGATACTATCACTGATAACACCTCCCTGTGTACAACTATCAGTGACTGACAGCTATCTATGTATACACACTTACACAGAGAATACCTTCACTGATAACACCTCCCTGTGTACAGCTATCAGTGACTGACAGCTATCTATGTATACACACTTACACAGACAACGGCATCACTGATAACACCTCCCTGTGTACAGATATAAGTGACTGACGGCTATCTATGTATACACACTTACACAGAGAATACTATTACTGATAACACCTCCCTGTGTACAGATATCAGTGACTGACAGCTATCTATGTATACACACTTACACAGAGAATAATATCACTAATAACACCTCCCTGTGTACAGATATCAGTGACTGACAGCTATCTATGTATACACACTTACACAGAGATTACTATCACTGATAACACCTCCCTGTGTACAACTATCAGTGACTGACAGCTATCTATGTATACACACTTACACAGAGAATACTATCACTGATACCACCTCCCTGTGTACAACTATCAGTGACTGACAGCTATCTATGTATACACACTTACACAGAGAATACTGTCTTTCACTGATAACACCTCCTAGTGTACGACTATCAGTGACTGACAGCTATCTATGTATACACACTTACACAGAGGATACTATCACTGATAACACCTCCCCTGTGTACAGATATCAGTGACTGACCGCTATCTATGTATACACACCTACATAGAGAATACTATCACTGATAACACCTGTACAGATATCAGTGACTGACAGCTATCTATGTATACACACCTACATAGAGAATACTATCACTAATAACACCTCCCCTGTGTACAGATATCAGTGACTGACGGCTATCTATGTATACACACTTACACAGAGAATACTATCACTGATAACACCTCCCTGTGTACAACTATCAGTGACTGACAGCTATCTATGTATACACACTTACACAGAGAATACCTTCACTGATAACACCTCCCTGTGTACAACTATCAGTGACTGACAGTTATCTATGTATACACACTTACACAGAGAATACTATCACTAATAACACCTCCCTTTGTACAGATATCAGTGACTGACAGCTATCTATGTATACACACTTACACAGAGAATACCTTCACTGATAACACCTCCCTGTGTACAACTATCAGTGACTGACAGCTATCTATGTATACACACTTACACAGAGGATAATATCACTGATAACACCTCCCTGTGTACAACTATCAGTGACTGACAGCTATCTATGTATACACACTTACACAGAGAATAATATCACTGATAACACCTCCCTGTGTACAACTATCAGTGACTGACAGCTATCTATGTATACACACTTACACAGAGAATACTGTCACTAATAACACCTCCCCTGTGTACAGCTATCAGTGACTGACAGGTATCTATGTAAACACACTTACACAGAGAATACTATCACTGATACCACCTCCCTGTGTACAGATATCAGTGACTGACAGGTATCTATGTAAACACACTTACACAGAGAATACTATCACTGATACCACCTCCCTGTGTACAGATATCAGTGACTGACAGCTATCGATGTATACACACTTACACAGAGAATACTATCACTGATAACACCTCCCTGTGTACAGATATCAGTGACTGACAGCTAACTATGTATACACACTTACACAGAGGATAATATCACTGATAACACCTCCCTGTGTACAGATATCAGTGACTGACAGCTATCTATGTATACACACTTACACAGAGGATAATATCACTGATAACACCTCCCTGTGTACAACTATCAGTGACTGACAGCTATCTATGTATACACACTTACACAGAGAATACTATCACTGATAACACCTCCTGTGTACAGATATCAGTGACTGACAGCTATCTATGTATACACACTTACACAGAGAATACTATCACTGATAACACCTCCCTGTGTACAGATATCAGTGACTGACAGCTATCTATGTATACACACTTACACAGAGAATACTATCACTAATAACACCTCCCTGTGTACAGATATCAGTGACTGACAGCTATCTATGTATACACACTTACACAGAGAATACTATCACTAATAACACCTCCCTGTGTACAGATATCAGTGACTGACAGCTATCTATGTATACACACTTACACAGAGAATACTATCACTGATAACACCTCCCTGTGTACAGATATCAGTGACTGACAGCTATCTATGTATACACACTTACACAGAGAATACTATCACTGATAACACCTCCCTGTGTACAACTATCAGTGACTGACTGCTATCTATGTATACACACTTACACAGAGAATACTATCACTAATAACACCTCCCTGTGTACAGATATCAGTGACTGACAGCTATCTATGTATACACACTTACACAGAGATTACTATCACTGATAACACCTCCCTGTGTATAACTGAATTTAAAAGAAAGCGGAGATTTCAATGTATTAGTTTTTAAGTTAAGAGCTTCTGACACAATACTATATCGCTCTCAGCTGCTCCTGCTCTATCACTTGCTGCTTGCTGGTAGCTCTGCGTTTTATGGTAACACGTTCTCTGTAATTGTATTTTAGCCTTTTTTTCCAGAAGCTTTCTGCGTGGCATTTATGGCACTGCTGCATTTCAGATTCTCTTACAAGCAATTATGAAGTTGCCTGAGGGAGTCTGTGTCATGATTTTGTGTAGGACCTAGGGTCTTAGCTGAGAATAAATGTTTGGAAAGCTTTCCTAGTGGAAAATCGTAGTTACATTTGTGGGCATTGCTTATATATGGGTCTGCACTGACCTCAGGGAAACCTGGCACATGGATCTGAACATCACAGAATAAACATCCGCATTACTGTTACTGCACACCCTAACCCTCAGATCCTGAGGCCTTGGGCTGCGCTCTTCTGTCCAGCAGATCGAACTTCACATTATTTCATCTTGTGTTTTACAGGATCAACAAGGCATCTTCTGGAGTATGAGACAGAACGCCAGAGGCAAAACCTGCCTTTAATGGCCACCATTGACCTGTTGAAGAGGTTGTACAACACAAAGCAGCCACCAATTGTGCTACTACGAACTCTGGGCCTTCAGGCCACGAATGCACTGCCTCCACTAAAGGTTTGTTGTCACCTCTGCTTTGCTTACATTCTGTTCACACCGTGTCTGGCCGTACAGGAGACAAAAATGGAACTTGTGTCCTGCCCAGGAGCAGTCAGGCACCCGTTACTGAACCTGGTGGCAACTCTGCTAAAGATACTTCAGCTATTGCATTCATCTGAATGGGTTTTGCAGAAATCCATGGGCTTGATGCCAAAGCATCCCTATTCAAATTAATGCAATTTATATTTTAGTCAACGGCAAGTGGAGTGTGTGATTTTTCCCTTACTGTGGCTGCGAGGTTTTCTAGTCAGTGATATCAGCACCCTCGTAGTTGGGGCATGAGTAATGAATGGGTGCAAGTTCCTGGGGTGACCACTGTCAAAGGTCACCATCAAATCCAGTCATGCAAAAGGATATCAGACAACTCATTGATGCAGAGTTTTTTACCAATGTAAGAGGCAGCTGAACAGCAAAGTCCTAAATAGAGAGCACAAAGCAAACCAATCCTCAGTCGAGCCCTGCAGAAACTATTAGTGACATATATCAATAGAGATTATCGATAAAGTACAAAGAATGTGTACCGAGAAGAAAAATTAGTATACAAGTGTGAATCCTGGAAAAGATACTTTCATATAGTGACCTTAATTAATGTTTTCCTTTACATCCTCCACGACGGCATCACCAAGAGTGAGACCTTCCTCCAAACAGGTAGGGACATGAAGAATAAATCTGATCCTCTACGCAGTGTTTTCCTGGTGGGAAGAGGTCTTTGCTCACAGCAGTTCTGTGGGGAACGTTTACTCTATTGTTTGGATCCATGCATATAGTGGGTTTCCTTCGTGATTACCTTTGGTGACTGTGCAGCAGGTCATATTTTGGCTGGCGCACCACAAACTAACCTCATGGCCGGACACTCAGGCAGTAAATCCGGCATTGAAACCCTCTTCTATCTGCTGCTCTAGCGCTAGTTTCAGATAGGGACTGTGGGACTGATTGCATGCTTCCTCTGACGTGGCGCACCCCTTACATGGGTGCATGGATCTGCTAGTTGCTGCGCTAGCAGTGATGTCAGACAGGGACTGTGGAGAGGTGGCCTGTGAGCTGCCTGCATGCTTCCCCTGACGTGGCGCACCCCTCACATGGGTGCATGGATCTGCTAGTTGCTGCGCTAGCAGTGATGTCAGACAGGAACTGTGCAGAGGTGGCCTGTGAGCTGCCTGCATGCTTCCCCTGACGTGGCGCACCCCTCACATGGGTGCATGGATCTGCTAGTTGCTGCGCTAGCAGTGATGTCAGACAGGGACTGTGGAGAGGTGGCCTGTGAGCTGCCTGCATGCTTCCCCTGACGTGGCGCACCCCTCACATGGGTGCATGGATCTGCTAGTTGCTGCGCTAGCAGTGATGTCAGACAGGAACTGTGCAGAGGTGGCCTGTGAGCTGCCTGCATGCTTCCCTGACGTGGCGCACCCCTCACATGGGTGCATGGATCTGCTAGTTGCTGCACTAGCAGTGATGTCAGACAGGGACTGTGGAGAGGTGGCCTGTGAGCTGCCTGCATGCTTCCCCTGACGTGGCGCACCCCTCACATGGGTGCATGGATCTGCTAGTTGCTGCGCTAGCAGTATGTCAGACAGGAACTGTGCAGAGGTGGCCTGTGAGCTGCCTGCATGCTTCCCCTGACGTGGCGCACCCCTCACATGGGTGCATGGATCTGCTAGTTGCTGCGCTAGCAGTGATGTCAGACAGGGACTGTGGAGAGGTGGCCTGTGAGCTGCCTGCATGCTTCCCCTGACGTGGCGCACCCCTCACATGGGTGCATGGATCTGCTAGTTGCTGCGCTAGCAGTGATGTCAGACAGGGACTGTGGAGAGGTGGCCTGTGAGCTGCCTGCATGCTTCCCTGACGTGGCGCACCCCTCACATGGGTGCATGGATCTGCTAGTTGCTGCGCTAGCAGTGATGTCAGACAGGGACTGTGCAGAGGTGGCCTGTGAGCTGCCTGCATGCTTCCCTGACGTGGCGCACCCTCACATGGGTGCATGGATCTGCTAGTTGCTGCGCTAGCAGTGATGTCAGACAGGGACTGTGGAGAGGTGGCCTGTGAACTGCCTGCATGCTTCCCCTGACGTGGCGCACCCCTCACGTGGGTGCATAGATCTGCTAGTTGCTGCGCTAGCAGTGATGTCAGACAGGGACTGTGGAGAGGTGGCCTGTGAGCTGCCTGCATGCTTCCCTGACGTGGCGCACCCCTCACATGGGTGCATGGATCTGCTAGTTGCTGCGCTAGCAGTGATGTCAGACAGGAACTGTGCAGAGGTGGCCTGTGAGCTGCCTGCATGCTTCCCTGACGTGGCGCACCCTCACATGGGTGCATGGATCTGCTAGTTGCTGCGCTAGCAGTGATGTCAGACAGGGACTGTGGAGAGGTGGCCTGTGAGCTGCCTGCATGCTTCCCCTGACGTGGCGCACCCCTTACGTGGGTGCATAGATCTGCTAGTTGCTGCGCTAGCAGTGATGTCAGACAGGAACTGTGCAGAGGTGGCCTGTGAGCTGCCTGCATGCTTCCCCTGACGTGGCGCACCCTCACATGGGTGCATAGATCTGCTAGTTGCTGCGCTAGCAGTGATGTCAGACAGGGACTGTGGAGAGGTGGCCTGTGAGCTGCCTGCATGCTTCCCTGACGTGGCGCACCCTCACATGGGTGCATGGATCTGCTAGTTGCTGCGCTAGCAGTGATGTCAGACATGGACTGTGCAGAGGTGGCCTGTGAGCTGCCTGCATGCTTCCCCTGACGTGGCGCACCCCTCACGTGGGTGCATAGATCTGCTAGTTGCTGCGCTAGCAGTGATGTCAGACAGGGACTGTGGAGAGGTGGCCTGTGAGCTGCCTGCATGCTTCCCCTGACGTGGCGCACCCCTCACATGGGTGCATAGATCTGCTAGTTGCTGCGCTAGCAGTGATGTCAGACAGGGACTGTGCAGAGGTGGTCTGTGAGCTGCCTGCATGCTTCCCCTGATGTTGTGCACCCCTCACATGGGTGCATGGATCTGCTAGTTGCTGCGCTAGCAGTGATGTCAGACAGGGACTGTGCAGAGGTGGTCTGTGAGCTGCCTGCATGCTTCCCCTGATGTTGTGCACCCCTCACATGGGTGCATGGATCTGCTAGTTGCTGCGCTAGCAGTGATGTCAGACAGGGACTGTGGAGAGGTGGCCTGTGAGCTGCCTGCATGCTTCCCCTGACGTGGCGCACCCCTCACATGGGTGCATAGATCTGCTAGTTGCTGCGCTAGCAGTGATGTCAGACAGGGACTGTGGAGAGGTGGCCTGTGAGCTGCCTGCATGCTTCCCCTGACGTGGCGCACCCCTCACATGGGTGCATAGATCTGCTAGTTGCTGCGCTAGCAGTGATGTCAGACAGGGACTGTGCAGAGGTGGTCTGTGAGCTGCCTGCATGCTTCCCCTGATGTTGTGCACCCCTCACATGGGTGCATGGATCTGCTAGTTGCTGCGCTAGCAGTGATGTCAGACAGGGACTGTGCAGAGGTGGCCTGTGAGCTGCCTGCATGCTTCCCCTGATGTGGCGCACCCCTCACATGGGTGCATGGATCTGCTAGTTGCTGCGCTAGCAGTGATGTCAGACAGGGACTGTGCAGAGGTGGCCTGTGAGCTGCCTGCATGCTTCCCTGACGTGGCGCACCCCTCACATGGGTGCATGGATCTGCTAGTTGCTGCGCTAGCAGTGATGTCAGACAGGGACTGTGGAGAGGTGGCCTGTGAGCTGCCTGCATGCTTCCCCTGACGTGGCGCACCCTCACATGGGTGCATGGATCTGCTAGTTGCTGCGCTAGCAGTGATGTCAGACAGGGACTGTGGAGAGGTGGCCTGTGAGCTGCCTGCATGCTTCCCCTGACGTGGCGCACCCCTCACATGGGTGCATGGATCTGCTAGTTGCTGCGCTAGCAGTGATGTCAGACAGGGACTGTGCAGAGGTGGCCTGTGAGCTGCTTGCATGCTTCCCCTGATGTGGCGCACCACTCACATGGGTGCATGGATCTGCTAGTTGCTGCGCTAGCAGTGATGTCAGACAGGGACTGTGCAGAGGTGGCCTGTGAGCTGCCTGCATGCTTCCCTGACGTGGCGCACCCCTCACATGGGTGCATGGATCTGCTAGTTGCTGCGCTAGCAGTGATGTCAGACAGGGACTGTGGAGAGGTGGCCTGTGAGCTGCCTGCATGCTTCCCCTGACGTGGCGCACCCCTCACATGGGTGCATGGATCTGCTAGTTGCTGCGCTAGCAGTGATGTCAGACAGGGACTGTGCAGAGGTGGCCTGTGAGCTGCCTGCATGCTTCCCCTGACGTGGCGCACCCCTCACATGGGTGCATGGATCTGCTAGTTGCTGCGCTAGCAGTGATGTCAGACAGGGACTGTGCAGAGGTGGCCTGTGAGCTGCCTGCATGCTTCCCTGACGTGGCGCACCCCTCACATGGGTGCATGGATCTGCTAGTTGCTGCGCTAGCAGTGATGTCAGACAGGGACTGTGCAGAGGTGGCCTGTGAGCTGCCTGCATGCTTCCCCTGACGTGGCGCACCCCTCACATGGGTGCATGGATCTGCTAGTTGCTGCGCTAGCAGTGATGTCAGACAGGGACTGTGGAGAGGTGGCCTGTGAGCTGCCTGCATGCTTCCCCTGACGTGGCGCACCCCTCACATGGGTGCATGGATCTGCTAGTTGCTGCGCTAGCAGTGATGTCAGACAGGGACTGTGCAGAGGTGGCCTGTGAGCTGCCTGCATGCTTCCCCTGACGTGGCGCACCCCTCACATGGGTGCATGGATCTGCTAGTTGCTGCGCTAGCAGTGATGTCAGACAGGGACTGTGCAGAGGTGGCCTGTGAGCTGCCTGCATGCTTCCCCTGATGTTGCGCACCCCTCACATGGGTGCATGGATCTGCTAGTTGCTGCGCTAGCAGTGATGTCAGACAGGGACTGTGCAGAGGTGGCCTGTGAGCTGCCTGCATGCTTCCCTGATGTGGCGCACCACTCACATGGGTGCATGGATCTGCTAGTTGCTGCGCTAGCAGTGATGTCAGACAGGGACTGTGCAGAGGTGGCCTGTGAGCTGCCTGCATGCTTCCCCTGATGTGGCGCACCCCTCACATGGGTGCATGGATCTGCTAGTTGCTGCGCTAGCAGTGATGTCAGACAGGGACTGTGCAGAGGTGGCCTGTGAGCTGCCTGCATGCTTCCCCTGATGTGGCGCACCCCTCACATGGGTGCATGGATCTGCTAGTTGCTGCGCTAGCAGTGATGTCAGACAGGGACTGTGCAGAGGTGGCCTGTGAGCTGCCTGCATGCTTCCCCTGACGTGGCGCACCCCTCACATGGGTCAATGGATCTGCTAGTTGCTGCGCTAGCAGTGATGTCAGACAGGGACTGTGGAGAGGTGGCCTGTGAGCTGCCTGCATGCTTCCCCTGACGTGGCGCACCCCTCACATGGGTGCATGGATCTGCTAGTTGCTGCGCTAGCAGTATGTCAGACAGGAACTGTGCAGAGGTGGCCTGTGAGCTGCCTGCATGCTTCCCCTGACGTGGCGCACCCCTCACATGGGTGCATGGATCTGCTAGTTGCTGCGCTAGCAGTGATGTCAGACAGGGACTGTGGAGAGGTGGCCTGTGAGCTGCCTGCATGCTTCCCCTGACGTGGCGCACCCCTTACATGGGTGCATGGATCTGCTAGTTGCTGCGCTAGCAGTGATGTCAGACAGGGACTGTGGAGAGGTGGCCTGTGAGCTGCCTGCATGCTTCCCCTGACGTGGTGCACCCCTCACATGGGTGCATGGATCTGCTAGTTGCTGCGCTAGCAGTGATGTCAGACAGGGACTGTGCAGAGGTGGCCTGTGAGCTGCCTGCATGCTTCCCCTGACATGGCGCACCCCTCAGGTAGGTGCAGGAACTTCTGGCTGCGTGGATCAAGGTGGTTGTCGCCCGCTGATATGCGGTCTGAAGCTAAGAAACCTCATCTATTTAGGGCATTTGAGATCGACATAGAGGCCTCTTAGAACAACGCCCATAGGTACAGTTACGGGACACTATCGCAGTATACTAGAACTTAACCCTTTCTGTGTTTGGTCTTTTCTCTGCCTGGTTGTATTTGTAGAGTGACAGAGGCTGTGCCCTGAATGTAGGAAGTGTGCGATTTGCTTTACTAAAATGCCTGAGGCTTGTGGAAATAAGATATGTCAGAAATATCCTTCAAACCCAGCTAGGGATCTGGTACAATCGGTAAAGGACGCCATTAACAAGGAAATGCATTATCTGAAACATCTAGGCCTTGGCCGCTTTCCTCTGTGGCTAAAAAAAGAAAGGAAACGGATTTCTTCAGATTCTTCTTCTTCTGAGCCTGATTGTGAGTGTGATGCAGAGGTAGATTCAGGTGACTCTTCTGGTTCTCCTCAGATGATACTAAAGATGTGATTAAGGCAGTGAGAGCTACTATGAGACTAACGGACGAAAATGTACAAAGAACCGTGCAAGATGAAGTGTTTAGTGGACTGGAGCAAAGAAGAGAGTCGTTCCGACCATCTCCACTCTCTAATTACAAGAGGTACCAGATGGGAAAGTCTTCATCCCGAGGACTGGTGAGAATGTCCTGGGTAGATGTGTCTGAATGCTAATGTCCTCCCCTTGGAAGATATGGGATCCTTGAAGGATCCCATGGATAAAAACTGTGTTGAAGAAGGTTTGGGATGCAGCACTGGCTTTATTTAAACCTAGGCGCTCCTGTCAGAATATAAGGTCAGTTCTTCCAAAACAGAGGCCCTACCTGTCCTTATATCCGCCCATGACCTTGCATTGCTTTCCTTATCGGTGGTTGGATACCACACTAAAGTACCTAGGGGTTTACATCACCCTACGTATGCCTCCCTGTACTCCAGTAACTTCCCTCCCCTCTTTCGCGAGCTCAAGTCCCTCCTTGTTAAGTGGAAACCCCTATATATATCACTACTAGGCCACATAGCAGTGGTGAAGATGTCCCTCCTGCCAAAATTACTTTACTATTTTGAGACCCTCCCAGTGCGAATCGCTATGTCAGACCGCATCCCCCGCTGCCGTTTACCACATTGTGGCCACAGATAGAGGTGGCCTATCGGGCCCTAATATCATGCACTATTACTGGGCTTCTCATTTGCGTATCATCCCATTCTGGGTGTCCCAACAGGCATTCACCAAATGGATTGCTCCGGCTTGCCCCAGTTCATCCAAACAGCATACTATGGCAGCGGACCCCCATAGCCCCCCACACTCCCCTACTGGGGCCTATGGCCTTTATCAAACACATATGGGACACCTGCCACTGCCGATTTGCCTTAGCCTTCCAGCACTCCTCTATGATCTCTTTCCTCTACAATCCATCTATTCCCTCCAGCTTAACCCCCTCTATGGTCCAGGTCTGGTCGTCGTTGGGTCTCTTCCGCTTGGCGGACATTGTGGCTGTTTCCAGTCTGACGCTTAAACCATAACCCTAACTTCACGACAGTCAAAAGTGTTGTTGATTCCCCACCATACATACATGGACAAATGGGCTAGCACCTTCGGATCGCCTCTCTCTCGCACCACCTGGCAGCCCAGTCCTGTATTTGCACCACGTATAAGGAGACCCAGAATACGCTGCTCATTCCCTAGTACCATACTTCTGCCCTCCTACATTCCGTAAACCCCACTATTTCATCCGTCTGCTGGCGGTGCTTAAACGGCGTGGGTTCCTTGTACCATATTTTTTAAACATTCCCCAGTATCACCCCATTTTGGGAAGAGGTGAGGGAAGTGGCTCAGTCCCTTCTTGGATCCCCTGTACCGCTAGACCCAAAGGTCTACCTGCTCAACTTACCACCTCCGGTGCTGAACAAGTGCTCCTCCAGGTTGTTCCTCTCTCTGTGTACCGCAGACTATCCCTCCTACTAAGTCAAGCTGCTGGCCGGGGTCCATGACTTCAGGTCCATGGAATGTATCACGGCGTCCCTTAACAACGCCATGGAACCATTCCAAGCGATCTGGCTACCCTGGGACTCCTACATGCCACCCCCCTAGTGGTCTGTCCTCCCCTACCATCCCTGCTCTCACGTCCCCTTATCTGTTCCTCTCCCCGTGTTTTGTCGGTGGTCTTACATCTTTGGTTATAGCTACGGTGCACACTGCTACGGCGCACACTGCTACGGCGCACACTGCTACGGTGCTGCTTTTCCATACACAACATTTGTGGGTTTAAATCCTGGGAAAACCACAGAAGTCTGCTTTATATATAGAATTTTTTTTCTTAAAATACAGCTAAAATGTGTTTACTGTCATTTATTTTTCTCCATTACATTTTTGTGATTATGAAATAAATGAGGCTTTAATTGTTGTCCCAGTGTCCTGGGCCGGACCGTGGTAGTCGAGCTTGTGGTGGATAACACAAGGACCACTCTATAAACAGCTTTATATGGGCGTAGGGGACTCCTTGAATTACGCCCCCCCCCCCCCCAGTTTAAACATTCCTCCAACCTTCTAGCCATCTTCTTCCCCATTGAGGTGCAGCCTATCTCTATGATGGAGCCTGTAGCTGAGACTGAAGGCGGCCCAGTCCTCCAGGAACCCAGTCCTGGCTTTACTGGACTTCCCTCCTTCAGGGGCATTCCATATGGATTCAGTCGGATCTGAACTACCCTGGTGGGTGATAGCAGAGTCCGCCAAGATTCTGGAATAGGCGCTGTGCCCGCCCTGTCTGCAGTTCACATTCTAGAGGTGAACACTTTGGATAGCAGAGTTCCTCAACAGAGACCCAGGAGAGTCCCTCCATCCTGATGTCTTTGAGGAACTGTGCACCAAGTGGGTAAGACAAGTCTGGGGGCCCTAAGATCCATATCTAAACGACAAGCTTCCCAGCTTCATGGGAACAATGTGGGATCCCAGAGCCTGTACATCAGGGGTAGGCAACCTCCGGCACTCCAGCTGTTGTGAAACTACAACTCCCATCATGCATACTTGCTCTGCTCCTCTAAGAACTCACACAGAAATGAATGGAGCATGCTGGGAATTGTAGTTGCACAACAGCTGGAGTGCCGAAGGTTGCTGATCCCTGCTGTACATCATTCATCCTCTCCATCTCCTGCCCAGGATCCTCCGGAGAAGGAAGTCAAAAGACATCTCACCATTTCTTTTTGCTCCATATTGGCCCCATTGGGCATATTTTGCAGATCTAATCCATTTTCTGGTTTAGCCTTCCAGCACTCCTCTATGATCTCTTTCCTCTACAATCCATCTATTCCTCCAGCTTAACCCCTCTATGGTCCAGGTCTGGTCGTCGTTAGGTCTCTTCCGCTGGCGGACATTGTGGCTGTTTCCAGTCTGACGCTAAACCATAACCCTAACTTCACGACAGTCAAAAGTGTTGTTGATTCCCCACCATACATACATGGACAAATGGGCTAGCACCTTCGGATCGCCTCTCTCGCACCACCTGGCAGCCCAGTCCTGTATTTGCACCACGTATAAGGAGACCCAGAATACGCTGCTCATTCCCTAGTACCATACTTCTGCCTCCTACATTCTGTAAACCCCACTATTTCATCCGTCTGCTGGCGGTGCTTAAACGGCGTGGGTTCCTTGTACCATATTTTTAAACATTCCCAGTATCACCCCATTTTGGGAAGAGGTGAGGGAAGTGGCTCAGTCCTTCTTGGATCCTCTGTACCGCTAGACCCAAAGGTCTACCTGCTCAACTTACCACCTCCGGTGCTGAACAAGTGCTCCTCCAGGTTGTTCCTCTCTCTGTGTACCGCAGACTATCCCTCCTACTAAGTCAAGCTGCTGGCCGGGGTCCATGACTTCAGGTCCATGGAATGTATCACGGCGTCCCTTAACAACGCCATGGAACCATTCCAAGCGATCTGGCTACCCTGGGACTCCTACATGCCACCCCCTAGTGGTCTGTCCTCCCCTACCATCCCTGCTCTCACGTCCCCTTATCTGTTCCTCTCCCGTGTTTTGTCGGTGGTCTTACATCTTTGGTTATAGCTACGGTGCACACTGCTACGGCGCGACACTGCTACGGCGCACACTGCTACGGTGCTGCTTTTCCATACACAACATTTGTGGGTTTAAATCCTGGGAAACCACAGAAGTCTGCTTTATATATAGAATTTTTTCTTAAAATACAGCTAAAATGTGTTTACTGTCATTTATTTTTCTCCATTACATTTTTGTGATTATGAAATAAATGAGGCTTTAATTGTTGTCCCAGTGTCCTGGGCCGGACCGTGGTAGTCGAGCTTGTGGTGGATAACACAAGGACCACTCTATAAACAGCTTTATATGGGCGTAGGGACTCCTTGAATTACGCCCCCAGTTTAAACATTCCTCCAACCTTCTAGCCATCTTCTTCCCCATTGAGGTGCAGCCTATCTCTATGATGGAGCCTGTAGCTGAGACTGAAGGCGGCCCAGTCCTCCAGGAACCCAGTCCTGGCTTTACTGGACTTCCTCCTTCAGGGGCATTCCATATGGATTCAGTCGGATCTGAACTACCCTGGTGGGTGATAGCAGAGTCCGCCAAGATTCTGGAATAGGCGCTGTGCCCGCCCTGTCTGCAGTTCACATTCTAGAGGTGAACACTTTGGATAGCAGAGTTCCTCAACAGAGACTCCAGGAGAGTCCCTCCATCCTGATGTCTTTGAGGAACTGTGCACCAAGTGGGTAAGACAAGTCTGGGGGCCCTAAGATCCATATCTAAACGACAAGCTTCCCAGCTTCATGGGAACAATGTGGGATCCCAGAGCCTGTACATCAGGGGTAGGCAACCTCCGGCACTCCAGCTGTTGTGAAACTACAACTCCCATCATGCATACTTGCTCTGCTCCTCTAAGAACTCACACAGAAATGAATGGAGCATGCTGGGAATTGTAGTTGCACAACAGCTGGAGTGCCGAAGGTTGCTGATCCCTGCTGTACATCATTCATCCTCTCCATCTCCTGCCCAGGATCCTCCGGAGAAGGAAGTCAAAAGACATCTCACCATTTCTTTTTGCTCCATATTGGCCCCATTGGGCATATTTTGCAGATCTAATCCATTTTCTGGTCGATGTTCTGTGGCATTTTCCTCTGAGAAACCTTCTTCTCAGTCAGGGATGCCTCTTCCACGGCGTGGTTGATGAATCCAATTCTGAGATAGGAGTCATGTCCTGACCCTAGGAGCTGTACTGGACCGTGCACTGCTCTGCATCACTGAGTCATGTCCTGACCCTAGGAGCTGTACTAGACCGTGCACTGCTCTGCATCACTGAGTCATGTCCTGACCCTAGGAGCTGTACTAGACCCTGCACTGCTCTGCATCACTGAGTCATGTCCTGACCCTAGGAGCTGTACTGGACCGTGCACTGCTCTGCATCACTGAGTCATGTCCTGACCCTAGGAGCTGTACTGGACCGTGCACTGCTCTGCATCACTGAGTCATGTCCTGACCCTAGGAACTGTACTAGATCCTGCACTGCATCACTGAGTCATGTCCTGACCCTAGGAGCTGTACTAGACCGTGCACTGCTCTGCATCACTGAGTCATGTCCTGACCCTAGGAGCTGTACTAGACCCTGCACTGCTCTGCATCACTGAGTCATGTCCTGACCCTAGGAGCTGTACTGGACCGTGCACTGCTCTGCATCACTGAGTCATGTCCTGACCCTAGGAGCTGTACTGGACCGTGCACTGCTCTGCATCACTGAGTCATGTCCTGACCCTAGGAGCTGTACTAGACCCTGCACTGCTCTGCATCACTGAGTCATGTCCTGACCCTAGGAGCTGTACTGGACCGTGCACTGCTCTGCATCACTGAGTCATGTCCTGACCCTAGGAGCTGTACTAGACCCTGCACTGCTCTGCATCACTGAGTCATGTCCTGACCCTAGGAGCTCTACTGGACCGTGCACTGCTCTGCATCACTGAGTCATGTCCTGACCCTAGGAGCTGTACTGGACCGTGCACTGCTCTGCATCACTGAGTCATGTCCTGACCCTAGGAGCTGTACAGGACCGTGCACTGCTCTGCATCACTGAGTCATGTCCTGACCCTAGGAGCTGTACTGGACCGTGCACTGCTCTGCATCACTGAGTCATGTCCTGACCCTAGGAGCTGTACAGGACCGTGCACTGCTCTGCATCACTGAGTCATGTCCTGACCCTAGGAGCTGTACTGGACCGTGCACTGCTCTGCATCACTGAGTCATGTCCTGACCCTAGGAGCTGTACTGGACCGTGCACTGCTCTGCATCACTGAGTCATGTCCTGACCCTAGGAGCTGTACTAGACCGTGCACTGCTCTGCATCACTGAGTCATGTCCTGACCCTAGGAGCTGTACTAGACCCTGCACTGCTCTGCATCACTGAGTCATGTCCTGACCCTAGGAGCTGTACTGGACCGTGCACTGCTCTGCATCACTGAGTCATGTCCTGACCCTAGGAGCTGTACAGGACCGTGCACTGCTCTGCATCACTGAGTCATGTCCTGACCCTAGGAGCTGTACTGGACCGTGCACTGCTCTGCATCACTGAGTCATGTCCTGACCCTAGGAGCTGTACTAGATCCTGCACTGCATCACTGAGTCATGTCCTGACCCTAGGAGCTGTACTAGACCCTGCACTGCTCTGCATCACTGAGTCATGTCCTGACCCTAGGAGCTGTACTGGACCGTGCACTGCTCTGCATCACTGAGTCATGTCCTGACCCTAGGAGCTGTACAGGACCGTGCACTGCTCTGCATCACTGAGTCATGTCCTGACCCTAGGAGCTGTACTGGACCGTGCACTGCTCTGCATCACTGAGTCATGTCCTGACCCTAGGAGCTGTACTAGATCCTGCACTGCATCACTGAGTCATGTCCTGACCCTAGGAGCTGTACTAGACCCTGCACTGCTCTGCATCACTGAGTCATGTCCTGACCCTAGGAGCTGTACTGGACCGTGCACTGCTCTGCATCACTGAGTCATGTCCTGACCCTAGGAGCTGTACTAGATCCTGCACTGCATCACTGAGTCATGTCCTGACCCTAGGAGCTGTACTAGACCCTGCACTGCTCTGCATCACTGAGTCATGTCCTGACCCTAGGAGCTGTACTGGACCGTGCACTGCTCTGCATCACTGAGTCATGTCCTGACCCTAGGAGCTGTACTAGATCCTGCACTGCATCACTGAGTCATGTCCTGACCCTAGGAGCTGTACAGGACCGTGCACTTCTTTAATCTAAACCAAACTTATCCGATCACTTGTAGGCGAGACATGGTGTGAACATGGCCTTACGGCGCGGGTCCAGTCTGACTAACCCTTCACACTTTTATTTACAGGAACAGATCATGGAGTTTGCAAGTAAATGACCGTTCTTGGAGCTTCTGTAACTTATTCAAATTATTTGTCAATTCTTAATAGAAAATAAAGTGAATTATTTGTGCAGAGACGAGTAAGCCTGTGCCGAACCTTTTATTTGGCCGTTTCCATCATAGAGAGTAACGTGCAGCTTATGGGTGGTGGTAGGTGGTCGCCATAATGTGCACTGCTGGAGAAGCTGCCACTAAGGCACATCACTAATTACTCCCAGTACTGGGGAGGCGAGTGAGACGCGGGTGCTCCCCTCATCGTTGCCGTGGTGATTGAACCCCCGGTGTGTCTGAAAAGGGCTCTGAGGGATATTGTAGGCTTGTCCTAGGGGAGAAATGAGGAGCGTATTTCCCCTTACATGGACCACGGGTTAGGTCAGTGGTCAGCAAACTGCAGCTCTAGAGCCACACGTGGCTCTTTAGCCCCTTGATATTGGCTCTTCCAGGTGCGGGCTCACATGTACAGTGCGATCGCATTTTCGTTGCCCGTGGCAAAAATCGGCAGGAGGGGGAGGACCAGGAAGCGGTGCACGCCAGTTCAGCAGGAGGAACACAGAGCGCGGGCGGTGAGGAGCAGCGGCATCCAGGAGCAGGAGAGGTAAGGGCTTTTTTATTTTATGAAACTTGGGGCTGATCTGAGGCAATGATGATGAGAATCATAATGGGGGATATGAGAGGCATCATGGATGATGAGAGGCATCATGGATAATAACAGGGTTGATAAGAGGCATCATGGATGATAATGGGGATGACGAGAGGCATGGGGCTCTCATCTGAGGTCTGATTGGGGGTCATTTACTTTGGGGTCTGAGCTGACGTCTGATCTGAGGGAGGTCTTATTAACATTAGGCGTCTTATTAGTGGTTTGACCTGAGGTGTAATGAAAGATATTTTTTTTCATATTGTCCTACGTGCGTCTTATAGGGTGAAGCGTTGTGGAGTGAAAGATGTGGTGTCGAGGATTGGGAAAGGCATGGTCAGATGGTTAGGAATACCCTTATTAAGTTAATGACAATGTACCTTCCTATATAGTTTACGTTTAAAAAATGTGGCTCTCCGAAAAAATGCAATCGCTGTTTTGTTGATATTTGGCTCAGTTGACTAATAAGTTTGCCCACCACTGGGTTAGGCGACCAGTTGCAGCAATTATGGATATCATTACTAATTTTGGGAGTCCATCAGTGAACTGTACACTGGGGACAATTGGTCCATTGCCTTCTCACCTTAGGTTGGACTTTTATCAATCGCAGATAGTTCTGAAATGTAAATGTTTCGGGATGACCGGAGCGGCCGCAGGTAATACAGGGAGGTTTGGCATCTGGTGCAAGCTGCCCCCATCCCCCACTGGACGAGGGAACCTTCTTCAATGATTTTAATGCACGTACTACACGGCTCGCAGGTGTGGGTGCCCTTCACAGATTTTAACAAGATTCAGGGTATCTTCTGAAGGTTGATATGGAAGAAACATAACAGAGGGATGAGGAGTCAGGTGTGCTAGCCATACTGAATCTGTGCTTGTATGTCCTGGCAGCACAACTGGGGTTCAGGGACTTGGAGTTTCGGGGAGATCGGTCGCACATCTGTCTGGTTCTTCTACCCTTCAGGCCACTTTGGAGGACCTGAGGACTCGGCTCCCACCATTCTGTTAATGGTAAAGATATGGGAGAGCTGCTGCATTTTGGAAGGTACTTTCTTTACTCCACTGTGAAGGGACCCTCACGTACCTGGATTTTTTAAGCTTTAGAGCTTTACACCATGGGAATGGCGGATTTTTATTTTTGCATCAGGTCCATACGTCTTTTTGACCAGTTTCACGTAAGACTTGACATCCCTAGGGAATTGTATTTTCAGCTTCACCAACTACACCAAGGTCTTGAGGCACAAACCAGGGATTCCTGACCTTGTCCCACTGGTTGCTGGAATATATTGTGCAGCGGGGAGAGGTTAAAGGGGTTATTTCATCTATATACAGCCTCTTGTGGAATGAGGTTCTAGGCTGAGTGCAGGCAGCACGTATCCCAATTGTACTTTTTGCGTAGGGTTTATAAGACTAATGATGAAAGCCGCGTCTGAGCAGATTCTGGGACGGCACCGAGCTGGCTTCCTTCTAGGAGATCCTTGATATCATTAAAAGGGTTTACTTTTATTGTTTTTGCAGCAGAGCCAACATGTTGTCATCTTGGTATTCAAGAAACCACTTAAATGGACTGAGGTGCGGCGCCGAGCGCAGAAGGCTATCGCAGCCCAGTGGATGAACCCCAATCCTCCTACCATTCAAGGCTTTCTCCCTAGAATGGATGAGACAATTAGGCTTGAAAGAGAGGTGTATCCTAAGGGCTCATGCACACAGCCATAGCGTTTTTTACAGTCCACAAAACACAGATAAAAGCCGTGCGCGTTCGGCATTTTGCAGAATGGAACACTCTGCCATCTATAGAACAGTGCTATCCTTGTCCGTAAAACAGACAAGTATCGGACCTGATCCATGTTGTTGCAGGTGCCACAGAATGCGGACAATACATGGTGTGCTGTCTGCATCTTTTGTGGCCCCGTTGACATGAATGGGTCCTCATTCAACCCGCAAAAAATGGAGACAAAAATCATGGTGGTGTGGATGAGCCCTAAGAGAACCTGTATGTCAATGGGAGGATGGGCCGGCCGTGCCTGCATTCAGGATGCAGTTATTCTCAGACATGCTTGTCTCTCCACCAGAGGTTAGATGTGGGTTGGGTGCTAGGGGCGAGACATAGCTCATTAGACAGGACTTTAATGTCCTCATCCTGCCGAGCTGCATTGCTGGAGTCCAGTGGCACCAAAGAAGGATAGAGGACCATGTCCTCCCACTGCCCCCTGAAATATTAGGGTGAGAAGGGGTTAATAGCCTATAGTCAAGGCCTAGCGTGAGTATCTGATCAGAGGGGGCCCGACTGTATTCCTGCTGATCAGCTCTCTCAGGGTTGCTCCCTCCATTATGGAAGTGATTCGGAGCAGCGCTGCGGTCCACAGTGGTGCTGATCAGAGGGGACGCGATCTGTCAGCCCCCCCACCAATCCATAGTACAGTCATGGACTACCCCTTTAACCAATTTCCCAGGCCTACAGCTTCCCTATAAATGCTGCACCAGTGTTGGTATAAAACAGTCAACACATCCAAACTCTGTTTCAGAAATTATCTTTGGACATTAAAAACGGTCGAGCGGCAGCGCAGACCAGGACGGTCACTTATGCGCTAGGGCACCACACTTGACCTCTTAGGGTTTGTCTTGCAGTCATTGCCCCATGTTTTTTGAGAAGGCTGAGTAACGCTGTGTTCTGGAGCTTCCGTCATCCCGAATGTACCAGAGGCTGCAGCTCGAGGAAGATGGCGCCCAGGGCCCAGCCCGTCTCCACATCCCGCACCTTTTTGGTTAACTAGAAAAGAAAGAAGGTGTTGCTGGGTTCTTTGAATTGGGACAGGAAAGCTTCCCAGGACATGGTACCTGCAAAGTGGTGTCCTCCTCGAAGCCAAATCCATCCCTGAGCAGAGCGGTGATGTAGGTAAGATCCATACACAGGAACGGGCTCTGTGATGCAAAGCGCTCCATGTGGTCACACACTGGGGGAGACAAAGGAGCATTTTATAGGGCGTCACAGGCCAGACGGCTTCATATCCATGCAGGGGGACAGCACTTGGTATTCACTGCAATCAATTCCCCTCCTTAAAGGGGTCCTCAATACCTGAAACCTGGCAGTGTGCCTAAACCATGTGGCGGGATAGGTGTGCGGAAACACCCGGACAACCCCTTTAAGGGCCACACTTTCTTTTGCTTGTAGAAAATATCATGAAATGAATGCTTTATTTTTGCTGTGTTTTTTTCCCTATAGAGGAATCTATGGGAAAATTTTGGAAACACCACCTTACCGAGAACGTGCTGCAATTAAAAAGGCTAGGGGGCCCAAAGACACCAGGACACGGCGTTTGTGAGGCTATTGACCGTGTTTAACATCCGTCCACAGAGCTTTTTGCTCCTAAAAAATAAAAATCACAGAAAGCAGCAGATTTGTAAAAAACTAAATAAATGGGTTCCTTGCTGCAGCAGCAGAGTAAACCCGGGGCAGCGGTGGATTTCATGTGATCCCGACCCAGCCCAATTTTTTTCAGATCTTGGAACTCCCCTCTTAGGCCCCTTCCATACGAGTGAGTTTTCCGCCCGGGTGCAATGTGTAACGTGACTGCATTGCACCCGCACTGAATCCTGACCCGTTCATTTCAATGGAGCTGTGTACATGAGCGTTTTTTTTCCACGCAATCAGTTCTGCGTTGTGTGAAAATCACAGCATGTTCTATATCCTGTGTGAAAAACGCATTGCATCTGCAAGCAAGTCCGGATGCGATGTGTTTTTCACTGATGGTTGCTAAGAGATGTTTGTAAACCTTCAGTTTTTTTTATCATGCGCGTGAAAAACGCATCAAAACACATCGCACCTGCGCGGAAAAATCTGAACGCAATCGCAGACAAAACTGACGGAACATGCTTGCAAAATGGTGCAAGTTTCACTGAACGCATCCGGACCTAATCTGTCACGCTCGTGTGAAAGAGGCCTTAGGATTTTTACTGGGAATAACCGCAGGTCTTGGTCGCCCGCATTTCATGATAGCATTTTTTTTCTAGGGTTTTTTGCTTTTAGAGAAAGTGTTATCAAAAAGACAACCTGCTCTCTGGCTTGGCTCTGATGGAAACACCATATAAAACCTCCCCCCAACCTCCCTTATGAGACAATTTCAGTTACGCTCCTTCCTCCTACAATAATATGACCGCGCTATCAGCCGATTCAATATTAAGCAATGCCCGTTGGGTGACAGAGCAGGAGCTGTATTCGCCTGCAGACTCAGGATGGTACGATCACTACGCACCCGCTGGCTATTGCAGACGCATTGGCGGACTATTATAGCTCCTTATATAACCCGAGGGAGGATGCGACCGCACCACAACTAATTTCTGCCTTTTTAGACTCTTCACCAGCACAACCCCCTGAAGAACGCTCTTCTATTTGTACACCTTTCACAGAAAGAGAGAGAGACCCTAAAAGCGCACACAGCTCCAGGTCCTGACGCTTTCACTGGGGATTATTGGAAAACCTTTCATGTACAGTTAACACCTATACTTGGCCGTCTCTTTAACTCCTTCCTTCTCGGGCCGAACACATCGGGATGCTGGGGTGCTCTACAGAGCAGCCGAGTATAATGGAAGCCAATGGGAGACCCCGAGCATTAAAGGGAATCTGTCACCTGCATATTACCTAAAAATGTTTTCATTAATCCGGGTGCAATAAATTACCTTAGTGCCATATGTCTTCTTCTTCTATTAATTGTGTGCCTTGTCTTTTCTTCAAAAAAACGCTTTATCCGATATGCAAATTAGGCTGTGAGGAGCCCAGAGGGGCGTTATTCCTTTTCCAAGGTGCCCAGGAACGCCCCCCTGATGTGCCCGGCCCGCCTAAATTTGAAAAAAGAAGAACGCCTCCAGGATGTAAAATCGCCTTCCAGAGGCGAGGCTAAGTGCTCCAACCCCCCTCCCCCCCAGGTCCGCTCTCTGCTAGAAACATCCCCGATCCTCCTCTCACACGGCAGCCTGAAATCCCGCGCAGTGACGCCGCTTGCCTGCATGATGGTACGGCAACTGAGGGCAACAGCGTCACTGCGCCTGCGCAGAATTTCGGGCTGCCGTGCAAGAGGAGGATCGGGGATGTTTCTAGCAGAGAGCGGACCTGGCGGGGGGGGCCTCTGGAAGGCAATTTTACATCCTGGAGGCGTTCTTCTTTTTTCAAGTTTAGGCGGGCCGGGCACATCAGGGGGGCGTTCCTGGGCACCTTGGAAAAGGAATAACGCCCCTCTGGGCTCCTCACAGCCTAATTTGCATATCGGATAAAGCGTTTTTTTTGAAGAAAAGACAAGGCACACAATTAATAGAAGAAGACATATGGCAATAAGGTAATTTATTGCACCCGGATTAATGACATTTTTTAGGTAATATGCAGGTGACAGATTCCCTTTAATCCAGGCGCCCCTGCTCTGAGGAGGGGAGGGTGTCTGGTTCATAGGAAAAGAAATTGATGGAAACACCACTGAAATGGATCGGGAACAGCATGGGGAGGATGTCTGGATGCATCTTGGACTCCCAGGTCGCTGCTGGGAACGATGTTGTCCGAGTAGTGCGACACTTTTAAAGACTGACAATAATACAACCAAGACCGAAGAGAAAATCGATTTAGAGGAAAAATTGTTAGAAAACATTCTTTCCTGTATATTTACTTGTATATAAAGTGCAAGTGCTGCCAAAAATTACAGGGAAGAGGCCCTCCGATACAGCCTGTATGTCACATAAAGGAGGGGCTCATTCACATTGTGGTACAATTGTTCAGGTAGAGGGACTCCTACACTCATAAAGCCTAAGCACTAAGTGAACAGGCTGCCAAAAATTACAAGGAACCGGCTCTACAATACACCCTTTATTACACATAAAGGAGGGCATCATACACACCTTGAAAAATTATGATTGGTGGCCTGCTGGTGACCCTCAAAAACATTAGGGGCGAGGGCTTGCTGGTGACCCTCTAAAATATTAGGGGCGATGGCCTGCTGGTGACCCTCAAAAACATTAGGGGCGATGGCCTGCTGGTGACCCTCTAAAACATTTGGAGCAAGGGCCTGCTGGTGACCCTCTAAAATATTAGGAGCAAGGGCCTGCTGGTGACCCTCTAAAATATTAGGGGCGATGGCCTGCTGGTGACCCTCTAAAATATTAGGAGCAAGGGCCTGCTGGTGACCCTCTAAAACATTAGGCGCAAGGGCCTGCTGGTGACCCTCTAAAACATTAGGGGTGATGGCCTGCTGGTGACCCTCTAAAATATTAGGAGCAAGGGCCTGCTGGTGACCCTCTAAAACATTAGGGGTGAGGGCCTGCTGATCTGACCACTGGAACGATTTGGGTTCTCCAGTTCTATAATGAATCTGCGAGGGTCCTGGCGTCTGGGTTCTATTCCAAATGTTTTATCATATCCAGTGGTACTCGTCAAGGTTGGCCGCTCTTGGTGTTTGCTCTAGTGATGGAGCCCCTTGCAGCAGGAATCCGTGCAGATCCAGTGGTAGTCGGCATTCCAGCTGGCAAGTTAACTCATGAATTGGGGCTTTATGCAGATGTCGCTAGGATATTGGAGGAATATGCTAAAACCTCACTAAATCACATATACGTCCCCTCTCGGTTCCTGGGCCTCTCAAAATTCAATTGTTAGATAAATGTCCGTTTCAGTGGGCACCAGAACATATATCTTATTTCGGTATACAGTTGACATCCCACCTCAGAGATTTGGTACGTCTCAATTTTGCCTCCTTGCGAGAGGAATTTCTAAAGGATTACACTAAATATTCCCAGAATTTAATGTCATGGATAGCGAGAATTAATGCTGCGGTTACCCAAAATACTCTATAAACTTAGATGTATGCCGCCTATTATTCATGTCGAAACACTAAATCTCCTTAACTGTATTTGAGGAAATAAACCCCCTAGGGTGGACTGTCACGCACTTTACCCATGTCTTCGAGATGAAGGGAGTCCCAGATATTAGTCGATACTATAAAGCCAATCTCATGGAGGAAACTAGGGCATGGTGGTCGCCCTCTTCGAATCATAAATGGTTGGAAGTGGAGTCTACCTTTTTAAAGGATTATTAGCTGCTCATTCCATGGTGGTGGTTCCGGGGCCCCTCTCTCTCGACCATGCAGGTGGCAATATGGACCTTGCGCCACTACATTGGGAATAATACAAATCTATTTTCTCCTGCCATTTCAGAAATCCCTTTGATGGGATCCGGAATTGGATAAGTAAGGGCTGATATCAAAATATGGGAAGAAAGGGGTTTAGTATCTTTAAATCAGATACTGGAGGACTCCAACATCAAAACATTTTGAGACATTACACCGTTTCCAATATCTAGAGATCCGACATCTATCACATGACACCAGGTTACCTATAGCCCTCACCGGAACCCTTCCCTCTCAACAGCAATAGACCTATAGGGAACGGCCTCTGTATTAGGTACCAAGCCTTAGGTGCACATCTGGATGACCAGTGAGGCTTTATGGTGAAATGGGATGAAGTGCTGGGATCTGGGTGGACCACCTCTGAATGGCAAGACGCTTTCTACTGCCGGTAGCTGGCTCGAATCATAGTAATTAGGGATAGACTGATATGGATTTTTTACAGCCGATACCGATAATCTGTGAACTTTCAGGCCGATAGCCGCTAACTTATACCAATATTTTATATCTTCTAATACAGTGTTCCCCAACCAGTGTGCCTCCAGCTGTTGCAAAACTACAACTCCCAGCATGCCCACAAAGCAAAAGGCAGTCCGGGCATGCTGGGAGTTGTAGTTTTGCACACTGGTTGGGAAACACTGGTCTAATATATATTATATTAGTTGGTAGTCACTGAGGTGGGCAGTGGTGGAAATTGGCATTCGGCACTAGTATAATATAAATGCTAATTATAAATGGCCTACCAACTAAGGGCTTTATTAAGTTATAATTTACATCTATAATATACTAGTGCAGGGCTGGCCAACCTGTGGCTCTCAGCTGTTGTAAAACTACAACTCCCAGCATGCCCTGCAGTAGGCTGATAGCTGTAGGCAGACTGGGCATGCTGGGAGTTGTAGTTTTACAACAGCTGAGAGCCACAGGTTGGCCAGCCCTGCACTAGTATATTATAGATGTAAATTATAAATGAATAAAGCCCTTAGTTGGTAGGCCATTTATAATTAGCATTTATATTATACTAGTGCCGAATGCCAATTTCCACACCATCCCACCCTTCTCACTGACTTTATTAACCCGACCTCAGATCAGACCTTTAACCCCTCTCAGACCTCAGATCAGACCTTTAACCCCTCTCAGACCTCAGATCAGACCTTTAACCCCTCTCAGACCTCAGATCAGACCTTTAACCCCGCTCAGACCTCAGATCAGACCTTTAACCCCTCTCAGACCTCAGATCAGACCTTTAACCCCTCTCAGACCTCAGATGAATAAAATAAAAAAACTCCTCACTTCTCCTGCGCCGCGGCTCCTCTTCATCTCCGGATCCTGCGTTTCACTCCCCTGTCACCTGACAGCGTGCGGTCATAGTGTGCGCACTACGTCCTGACGCTGTACAGGGGCAGGACAGTGCAGAGCCGGCCGGATCACAGAAGACCAGGGAGGGCGAGTATCGGAAGCACTTGCTGCGCTTCTTCCCCGCTCCCGGTGCATAATGGAAGCGCTCACTAGTGTTCGCTTTATCGGCAAGGTTAGATGCCGATAATTTACAAAATCCTGAATGTCGGCTGATTACATCGATATTTCCAATAATCGGTCGATCCCTAATATTAATCATGCAGAGCAAAACTGTAAAATCCAACTTCGCTGGTATCTAACTCCGGCCCATATTACGCACATTAACTCCTCATATAGCCCGTGCTGCTGGCGAGGATGTGAAGAAAAAGGAGCACCGTCACATATATGGTGGTGTTGCCCTACCATATCCCCTTGCTGGAGGGACGTGAATGACCATTTATCTAAAGTGGCTGGCTTTCCTCTTCCACTGTCACCACCATCGGCTATATATTATCTATTGGGTTTGAAACCCTCCCTTACACACATCGATGGGTAGTGGCGGGGGTACTAACTGCGGCACAAAAACCAATAGCTACTTACTGGAAGTTGCCTTTCACTCCGAGCCTCTCAGAATTAGTAATCCTAATTAATAGATATTTGCCGCTTAACACAAAAATAGACTGCAAGTAACGCAAAGCTGGGAATTCTGGTGCACTTCCCCTTATGCGTCCCATATAGCACAGGTAGTCCTAGGACTTCCACTATAGAATTACCTACCTAAAGGGAAAACTACCCGGCCCTGGCAGATCGCGGTCACTGGCATGGTGCTTTCACCATGTTTACCACATTTAAGACTTTCTGATGGATCATGTCTTATCATCTGGAAACAATATTGGAGGTTTATTGATGATAATGGCATCACCATAGAAATGTACAAACGCTGAAGCTTTCTCTCTCTCTTCATACAAAGCGCTGAAGCTTTCTCTCTCTCTCCTTATACAAAGTGCTGAAGCTTTCTCTCTCTCTTCATACAAAGCGCTGAAGCTTTCTCTCTCTCTTCATACAAAGCGCTGAAGCTTTCTCTCTCTCTCCTTATACAAAGTGCTGAAGCTTTCTCTCTCTCTCCATACAAAGCGCTGAAGCTTTCTCTCTCTCTTCATACAAAGCGCTGAAGCTTTCTCTCTCTCTTCATACAAAGCGCTGAAGCTTTCTCTCTCTCTCCTTATACAAAGTGCTGAAGCTTTCTCTCTCTCTTCATACAAAGCGCTGAAGCTTTCTCTCTCTCTTCATACAAAGCGCTGAAGCTTTCTCTCTCTCTTCATACAAAGCGCTGAAGCTTTCTCTCTCTTCATACAAAGCGCTGAAGCTTTCTCTCTCTTCATACAAAGCGCTAGCTTTCTCTCATACAAGCGCTGAGCTTTCTCTCTCTCTTCATACAAAGCGCTGAAGCTTCTCTCTCTCTTCATACAAAGCGCTGAAGCTTTCTCTCTCTCTTCATACAAAGCGCTGAAGCTTTCTCTCTCTCTTCATACAAAGCGCTGAAGCTTTCTCTCTCTCTTCATACAAAGCGCTGAAGCTTTCTCTCTCTCTTCATACAAAGCGCTGAAGCTTTCTCTCTCTCTTCATACAAAGCGCTGAAGCTTTCTCTCTCTTCATACAAAGCGCTGAAGCTTTCTCTCTCTTCATACAAAGCGCTGAAGCTTTCTCTCTCTCTTCATACAAAGCGCTGAAGCTTTCTCTCTCTCTTCATACAAAGCGCTGAAGCTTTCTCTCTCTTCATACAAAGCGCTGAAGCTTTCTCTCTCTTCATACAAGCGCTGAAGCTTTCTCTCTCTTCATACAAAGCGCTGAAGCTTTCTCTCTCTCTTCATACAAAGCGCTGAAGCTTTCTCTCTCTTCATACAAAGCGCTGAAGCTTTCTCTCTTCATACAAAGCGCTGAAGCTTTCTCTCTCTCTTCATACAAAGCGCTGAAGCTTTCTCTCTCTCATACAAAGCGCTGAAGCTTTCTCTCTCTTCATACAAAGCGCTGAAGCTTTCTCTCTTCATACAAAGCGCTTTTCTCTCTTCATACAAAGCGCTGAAGCTTTCTCTCTCTCTTCATACAAAGCGCTGAAGCTTTCTCTCTCTCTCCTTATACAAAGCGCTGAAGCTTTCTCTCTCTCTCCTTATACAAAGCGCTGAAGCTTTCTCTCTCTCTTCATACAAAGCGCTGAAGCTTTCTCTCTCTTCCTTATACAAAGCGCTGAAGCTTTCTCTCTCTCTTCATACAAAGCGCTGAAGCTTTCTCTCTCTCTTCATACAAAGCGCTGAAGCTTTCTCTCTCTCTCATACAAAGCGCTGAAGCTTTCTCTCTCTCTTCATACAAAGCGCTGAAGCTTTCTCTCTCTCTTCATACAAAGCGCTGAAGCTTTCTCTCTCTTCATACAAAGCGCTGAAGCTTTCTCTCTCTCTTCATACAAAGCGCTGAAGCTTTCTCTCTCTCTTCATACAAAGCGCTGAAGCTTTCTCTCTCTCTCTTCATACAAAGCGCTGAAGCTTTCTCTCTCTCATACAAAGCGCTGAAGCTTTCTCTCTCTCTTCATACAAAGCGCTGAAGCTTTCTCTCTCTCTTCATACAAAGCGCTGAAGCTTTCTCTCTCTCTTCATACAAAGCGCTGAAGCTTTCTCTCTCTTCATACAAAGCGCTGAAGCTTTCTCTCTCTCTTCATACAAAGCGCTGAAGCTTTCTCTCTCTTTCATACAAAGCGCTGAAGCTTTCTCTCTCTCTCATACAAAGCGCTGAAGCTTTCTCTCTCTCTTCATACAAAGCGCTGAAGCTTTCTCTCTCTTCATACAAAGCGCTGAAGCTTTCTCTCTCTTCATACAAAGCGCTGAAGCTTTCTCTCTCTCTTCATACAAAGCGCTGAAGCTTTCTCTCTCTCTCTTCATACAAAGCGCTGAAGCTTTCTCTCTCTCTTCATACAAAGCGCTGAAGCTTTCTCTCTCTCTCTTCATACAAAGCGCTGAAGCTTTCTCTCTCTCTTCATACAAAGCGCTGAAGCTTTCTCTCTCTCTTCATACAAAGCGCTGAAGCTTTCTCTCTCTCTTCATACAAAGCGCTGAAGCTTTCTCTCTCTTCATACAAAGCGCTGAAGCTTTCTCTCTCTTCATACAAAGCGCTGAAGCTTTCTCTCTCTTCATACAAAGCGCTGAAGCTTTCTCTCTCTTCATACAAAGCGCTGAAGCTTTCTCTCTCTCTTCATACAAAGCGCTGAAGCTTTCTCTCTCTTCATACAAAGCGCTGAAGCTTTCTCTCTCTTCATACAAGCGCTGAAGCTTTCTCTCTCTTTCATACAAAGCGCTGAAGCTTTCTCTCTCTCTTCATACAAAGCGCTGAAGCTTTCTCTCTCTCTTCATACAAAGCGCTGAAGCTTTCTCTCTCTTCATACAAAGCGCTGAAGCTTTCTCTCTCTCTTCATACAAAGCGCTGAAGCTTTCTCTCTCTCTTCATACAAAGCGCTGAAGCTTTCTCTCTCTCTTCATACAAAGCGCTGAAGCTTTCTCTCTCTCTCTTCATAAAAAGCGCTGAAGCTTTCTCTCTCTTCATACAATGTGCTGAAGCTTTCTCTCTCTCTTCATACAAAGCGCTGAAGCTTTCTCTCTCTCTTCATACAAAGCTGAAGCTTTCTCTCTTCATACAAGCGCTGAGCTTTCTCTCTCTTCATACAAAGCGCTGAAGCTTTCTCTCTCTCTTCATACAAAGCGCTGAAGCTTTCTCTCTCTCTTCATACAAAGCGCTGAAGCTTTCTCTCTCTTTCTTCATACAAAGCGCTGAAGCTTTCTCTCTCTCTTCATACAAAGCGCTGAAGCTTTCTCTCTGTCTCTTCATACAAAGCGCTGAAGCTTTCTCTCTCTCTTCATACAATGTGCTGTTTGAATAGAATTTCACTGAATGTTATTTTGGAATATTGATTTGTACTGGAAAAATAAATGGATGGATGTAATTGTATCGGTGTCTTCCGTTCATGGCTATGCCTTTGTTTCCGACGCCCCCATCCTTCCTACAACCCGAGAAGATCTAGAATATTAACCCCCGACATTTACGCTTCACTAATAACATAGAGATGACCGAGCAATACCCAATACAAGATCCATAGAGGATTTACAGTACCTGACCATTAATACATGTCCATACAGACACCTAATTCCTGATGTATGTCCTGTTTGTCCAGGGCTTCACGTGGCCTCCGTGACCACCCAGATACCTTCCAATTGGCAGGGCAATGGAATGTCTGCTTCTCCCTGGCCTGAGGTGTTGGAATGCTCCGGAGTAATGGCCGCGGGGCCTGCAGCTATGTCACTGACCAGGAGGGTCTTGCTAGGAACAATGGGCCTCATTTATCAAAACTGTCTAACAGGAAAACTCAGTTGCCCATCGTAACCAATCAGAGCTCACCTTTGATTTTTTTCAGAACGCTGCGAACTAAAAGGTGAGCTCTGATTGGCTGCTCTGGGCAACGCAGACTGCTGCGTCCCAGCCCCTCTGCTCTGAGTGACAACTACAGCACCCAGTCAGAAGCCCACTACAGCTGTCATGCAGAGGGCCGGGGCTTTGAAGCGCTCCATGCAGACAGCGCCTCACAGTGATGCTCTGGCTCCTGGGCACTTGCAGGAGCAGAATAAAACTTCATATTCACACCACTCCTGATGACAAAGGGTGTGTTTGTCCTGCTCTCCCCAGCCCCTACTGGTGCACTCGGTAGTTTAGCATGGTCGAAATTGTGGACTGGTTCCTTTAATTTTTATGTGCTGAAACTGGAGAGTGTTTTATGTTTCAAATGAAGCAATTTCAAATGGTACATAAAAAATATAGCCTGGTTGGCAAAGAAAGACCTCTCGCAGGAGGTCCTGCTGACTGTAGTGCATCTGACTCTTTACAGAGTAAAGAATACCAGAAGAACCATATATAACCAGTGATATACACCAACTAAGGAGCAAGGGTGACTATGTGGAATGAGGGGCAGACCGGCTGGGCAGCGGCATCATTTGCCTATGGGACATCCCATAGATCACCTGCCTCTACAGGGGCAGTAATTGAAGAGAGTGGGAGAAATGATAGGAGGATATCCATTCATGGCTGCCATAGTCTTGTGACAACCTCTACTCTATTATCCCCAATGGCAGCCATTCTTTCCCTCCTTGCTTTAACAACAGCAGCACCATGAATTTGTCCAGAAAGAAGGAAGAACTGGGTAAGCTTGAAGGGGCCAACCTCACCCCCCAGATTTAGCACCCAGGACACAGATTGTGGGAATTTTGTAAAACGTGAGAAAGGAACAAACAGAAGACCAGAATGCGCTCACCACTGGGCAAACCCACCATATATGAAACAGAGTCCATCACCGTGCACCCTCTGACACACAGAGGGGAGACCGATATATGCGATGAAGGCGTTCAGGCACATAATAGGCCCTATGGAGTACCTTAACAAGGCTCAACTGCCCCAACCAATGGTTTCACAGCAGGAGTGCCACCTTGACACAGGCATTTGCTGGTAGATGTCCTCCTCCCATTGCAGCAAAAATGGTGATTTATAGCCAATTATAGACATAGGAGACCGGTCCCCGTCTACGAAAGGAATAGAGGACAAAGCGTTCAGGGAAGGAATAGATGGCATCACCCGGTGTCCCAACCTCCTCCAAAATTACAGTATTTGCATCAACCTAAACATTTCTCCTGTTCTGAGAGTGGAGAGGCCGTGGCGCAAGTCTAGACTGAAGCTTAAACTTAACTCTCACCATATCAGGAGTGGGGTCAGGAGATCGGACGAGCACTGCCAGGGTAAGTGGCGCTAACAGGACTCCTAGCTGGGTCAAACTACAATCGCATCTGTCATGAAGATTAAACCGGAGGAATTGTGCCAGTCGAGCCATCCCCTAATCGTTTCCGTAAGAACATAGTGGACAGTTTGATCTGCGGCTTTTCACTCGCCCAAATAAACCGAGAGGTAACTTTATGCAAGTCCAGCGGTCGGGAGGGCTGGAAACAGGTAAAGCAGCGAGGGAGGGACATCGTGTTAATGGTATGGGTTCTAGCAATCCCCCACTGCAGGGGTGTATCCCACTTAGCTCAGTTTTAATGGAGTGAAACACAGGGATAGTTGGCCTGGGAAATTCCATCTATAGTGGGAGAGGGATCCCCAGATATGACAGGATATCCCTACGGGCAGAGAAGGGATTTGGAGGCATTGATTTGCAGCCCAGAGGCCCATGGAAAGTCCTCCAACACGCCCCATAAATTGGGCACGGAGACTAGGATAAGTTGAATTTATTTCCTGTGAGTGGATCTTAACCCCAGAAATATCTAAGTTAACCCTTATGAGGAGGGCGAACAGCATCAGGGAGAGCGGGAACCCCCGACACATCCCTCTGTGGATTGGTATGGCAGAAACTTAAGAAATGCCTGGGGATGTGACTAAACAGCATCTACAAATGGGCCCCGAAACCCCATAGTGTGTAAGACCCCAAACATATCAGGAGAGGCTGTCAAAGGCCTTCTCAATATGTCCTACAGGGAATCTGATGAGTATGTTCACATAGATAGGCGTCAGTCACTGGGCCCCGTATACAACCGAACGCAGACAGAGCAGAGAAAGGGCCACTAGACCATAAAACACAAGGGACATAACGTGCTGGAAAAGTTAGCGCCTTCTGCATGGACAGCTGAAGAACATGGACCCTTCCTCCCTGGCCCTTAGCTAGTGACCAACCCTGGGCCCTAGCCCGAGCTCACAGTCTTAACAGGAAGTTTGTTATAAGAGCAGGGCTTTCATTCACTTCAATGGACACCGGGAGGCTCGGGTATACCGTACCCGAGAACTGGCTGCACAGGAAGTGCCACCCAGCTTTTCCAGTTTGCCTACATAGGGAGGAGAGGTTTCTCGGTGTAAGTCGAGGGAAAGCCGTCCATGTAATGTTTCCCCAACGCCATGCCAGTAACGCAGATGACCTACCTCACCTATGGCACTGTCTGGCTAGACTATCACGCTGTCCCTCTTACAGCTCCCCATAATGGGGGTTTCATTTGCTAACATTTTTACAACAGGTTTTGGTGTAAAAAAATATCCATTTTTGCAAGACCCTGTTAGACCGTCCTCGCCACTTGGGAGGGATGGGGCATGAAAGGTGCCAGGACATTGGCCCCACAAGTTTACTAACATTTACACCGGGAAACAGGCGTAAATGTAGCTGGAGCGGTACCCAGGCCTTTGCAGTGGTTTTTACACCAGGTGCACAGGCTGACAAAGGTGCACCTAGTTTTTGTCAACTTGGGTAACGGCCTCTGCAGAGATGCAGTGGAGGTCGATCTTGGTACATACATTCTGTATACCGAGCAGTTTGATGTCCAGCATACCTCCACATGCTACCCAGCTTTCCAAAGCTGCTGAAAGGTAAATCTGCACAATTATGCAGTGAGGTGAGGAGTTGCCACTGCATACCCACGCACTATGTATGTATCACGGCTGGGGCTCTTACCAAATCTAGTTTGTACTATTAGTAACCTGGAGATTCCTCCAACAAAATGACCACGCTCACCGTTTAGACAAAAGTGATGCAGCCTGAACCAAGCGGCTCCCTCCGAAATGTCCTGGCTCTGTGCACGAACATCCGAGGGGGACAAGACGAGTGCAATGCACTGCCTTTCACCGACGGCAATTGGATCAAACCAGAACAAATGAAGACGGATAAGGCCAGCACGTTACGGTTTGTTTCTTTTTTTTTTCAGGTTTTGTGTCCCTTTAAATCCATAAATGACACGTTTTGCTAAATCTTATCCCACAAAAAGATTAAGAGAATAATCACATGGGGCAGATTTGTAGAAAATACATTTTTGCAATGTCTCATCTGCTGCAGAAACAAACCCGTTCCCATAAAACAGATTTCAGTAGAAAGTTCTGGAACAGATCGGCCATCTATGGCCACACACGTTGATGGAATCAGTAAAGAAAAACAAGAATGGAGGAGACGGTTAAGGCTGGCTTCACACTAGTGCGGCCGATTCTCGGATCTCCACCGCTCCCCATTATAGCTAATGGGGCCCAATGGAGACATTCGAGCTTCTGGCCTTAGCCATATTTGTGTGAGCCCCGCGGTGACAGAACATACGGCTGTGGTTAGAATATTTACCTTCTCGGGCTTTTAGAGCAAAGTCCCTGACGGCCAGCGCTCCTCCATCCTCGTGCTCTAGAAAACAAAGTAGTCGTATGACAGGTGTCCAGCGATACTCAACCCCTACACAGACAGAGGCCATCTTACCAATCAGATTGGTGTCCACCGCCCGGTCATAATAGTAGGAGAAGGCATAAAAGCGGCCGTCCCGCATCTCATCAACTTGGTGAACGTTCCCCTGTAAGATGTGCAGAACCTCGGAGTAACAGGCATCAAACCCGACAAGGCCTGGACAATGGAGGGCAAAGTAAGAGACATTTCCATCATAAAGCAGCAGCTGCAGGTCTACAGCAAGCGAGCTATATAATATACGGGGATAGAAATCACCACCAGAAAGACTTAAAGGGGTCCTCTCACTTCAGCAAGTGGGATGTATCCTGTAGATGCAGTTATTACCAGGCTCTTCCTATTGTACAGTGATTCTCCATGTTGATTCCTTTGCTGGCTGGATTCATTTTTCCATCACATCATACGCGGCTTGTTTCCATGGTTACGACCACCCTGCAGTCCATCAGTGGTGGCCGTGCTTGCACACCATAGTAAAGTGCCGGCCTCTCTGCTGGTCGGGACCATGGGAGCACACATAGGCTGCTGCTGGTTTACAGGGTGGTCGTACCCATGGACACGAGCAGTGCATAATGTGGAAAAGTGAATCCAGCCAGCAAGGGAGACAACATGGAGGATCACAGTACATTAGGAGGGGCCTGGTATTAACTGCTTCTACAGGATAAATGGCATTTGATGAAGCGAGAGGACCCCTTTAACATCAGCTCCAGATTTAAGGGTTTGTCTACTATTTACTATTGATGACCTATCCTCAGGATGGATCATCAATATCAGAGCAGCAGGGGGCCCACTCCCGACACCCCCACCAATCAGCCAAGATAGCATTGCTGCCTGCTCGCCATCGACAGCCAGCGGTGATCAGTGTAATCACAAGTATCTATGGGACTGACTACTACAGAGCTGTCCCATCGAAGTCAATGGGGACTCCATACTTGTTACTGATCACTGCAATTGCTGTGGCAAGCAGGTAAACAGAGCAGAGAAGGCAGCAATCGTATGAGCGCCGTGAGTCCTGATGATCAGTCATCAATAGTAAAAAGCGGACAGCCCCTTTAAAGGAGTTCTCCAGCCTTTAGGACCGGCCCACAGATCAGCTGTGAGGTGAGCGCTGCAGCCACTTCATTGTCACATCAGTGTAGACTGTCAGCAGCAGTTTACTGTGGATACAGGTGATCAGTAGGGATGAGCGAATCGACTTCGGATGAAACATCAGTACAGTATTAGAATGTATTGGCGCCGATGAGCTGAAGTTATTGCTTCACAAGACTTTGCGTAATAACTTCAGAAAGTTGTACTATAAAAAAACATTTCCCAAACTCAAGTTCGGTTCCAATGTACCATCCCTGGTGATCAGCAGTAGCCCGAGAGTCAACCCCCACCTGTCCAATCTTATAAATGGGGCAGCCGTCAGCACCCGGGTCCACTATTCCTTAGGGGGCCAACTCCTTTCGTCACTCTAAAATTGCCGGTGGCCGTAGTCCCTTTAAACATCACCCGTCCTTGACATACTGCCGCTGTGCTGCCTGCACATGATGTCAAACAAATTGGTGCACTACAATAATAAAGGCAGTTGACAAAATATGGCTAAACCCTCACTCTGATGTTAAAAATGAGACTTTCGCCAATATATTCTTATTTTAAGAACATACCGGAGCCCGCGCACCTCGTCAAGGTGTTTTGTTTTATATAATTAATCACATCCACACATTTAGCTATCCTGTGTAGGATGTTCTTGTGGTACATGTGGTCCGTTGCAGGCATCCTCCATTGTATGCATTTTTGCTGATTTCTGTTAGCAACGGATCACATGGGCAGGATCTGCTCCCCCAGTTAGAAATGCGCAACCGCATTTGGGGTTTTGAGCATTTATTTGCCCTTTGAGACCACTTTGCTTTGTCAGTTTGTCTGCGCATGATGTCACGGAGCCGGATGTCCAGGAGCGTCCGTGCATGAGTACAGCCTATACTGATTGGGTCAGCAGTCATTTACAAGGCACAGATTACATACCGAGCAGCGAGCACGGCGGAGCTTATCAGCAAAAGAAGCCAGGAGGCTTATTATGATCAGGTGACCAGTGACATGAGGGGGCGGGGCTGTGCGGGGGGGGGGGAAGTGGTGGGTAACTGGTTTCAGACAGACTTGTAGTTCTCTGTTCCTATAGTCTCTCCCAGTACTGTCTTCTGGTAACCAATAATGAAAGGCTGGAAATGATGGGAGCTGTAGTTCTCTGCTATACTATTCACCAGTACAATCCTCTGGTAACCAGTAATGACAGGCTGGACATGCTGGGACTTGTAGTTCTCTGTTCCTATAGTCTCTCCCAGTACTGTCTTCTGGTAACCAATAATGAAAGGCTGGAAATGATGGGAGCTGTAGTTCTCTGCTATACTATTCACCAGTACAATCCTCTGGTAACCAGTAATGACAGGCTGGACATGCTGGGACTTGTAGTTCTCTGTTCCTATAGTCTCTCCCAGTACTGTCTTCTGGTAACCAGTAATGAAAGGCTGGAAATGCTGGGAGCTGTAGTTCTCTGCTATACTATTCACCAGTACAATCCTCTGGTAACCAGTAATGACAGGCTGGACATGCTGGGACTTGTAGTTGTCTTCTCTCTACCAGTACAGTCCTGTAGTAATCAGTAATGACAGGCTGGAGCTGTCTCTGCAGACACAAAGTGCAGGTACTAAAGTAATCTGATTCTGCTGCCCTGCTGTGCCCCACATATATATTTATTGGGCACAGGGGCAGGCAGCAGCACAGTGCTATCAGCATTCATATTGATATTTATTGGGGGCACAGGGGCAGGCAGCAGCATAGTGCTATCAGCATTCATATTGATATTTATTGGGGGCACAGGGGCAGGCAGCAGCATAGTGCTATCAGCATTCATATTGATATTTATTGGGGGCACAGGGGCAGGCAGCAGCATAGCGCTATCAGCATTCATATTGGTATTTATTGGGCACAGGGGCAGGCAGCAGCACAGTGCTATCAGCATTCATATTGGTATTTATTGTGCACAGGGGCAGGCAGCAGCATAGCGCTATCAGCATTCATATTGATATATATTGGGCACAGGGGCAGGCAGCAGCATAGCGCTATCAGCATTCATATTGATATTTATTGGGGGCACAGGGGCAGGCAGCAGCATAGCGCTATCAGCATTCATATTGATATTTATTGGGCACAGGGGCAGGCAGCAGCATAGTGCTATCAGCATTCATATTGATATTTATTGGGGGCACAGGGGCAGGCAGCAGCATAGTGCTATCAGCATTCATATTGATATTTATTGGGGGCACAGGGGCAGGCAGCAGCACAGTGCTATCAGCATTCATATTGATATTTATTGGGGCACAGGGGCAGGCAGCAGCATAGCGCTATCAGCATTCATATTGATATTTATTGGGGCACAGGGGCAGGCAGCAGCATAGCGCTATCAGCATTCATATTGATATTTATTGGGGGCACAGGGGCAGGCAGCAGCATAGTGCTATCAGCATTCATATTGATATTTATTGGGGGCACAGGGGCAGGCAGCAGCATAGTGCTATCAGCATTCATATTGATATTTATTGGGGCACAGGGGCAGGCAGCAGCATAGTGCTATCAGCATTCATATTGATATTTATTGGGGCACAGGGGCAGGCAGCAGCATAGTGCTATCAGCATTCATATTGATATTTATTGGGGGCACAGGGGCAGGCAGCAGCATAGTGCTATCAGCATTCATATTGATATTTATTGGGGCACAGGGGCAGGCAGCAGCATAGTGCTATCAGCATTCATATTGATATTTATTGGGGGCACAGGGGCAGGCAGCAGCATAGTGCTATCAGCATTCATATTGATATTTATTGGGGCACAGGGGCAGGCAGCAGCATAGTGCTATCAGCATTCATATTGATATTTATTGGGGCACAGGGGCAGGCAGCAGCATAGTGCTATCAGCATTCATATTGATATTTATTGGGGCACAGGGGCAGGCAGCAGCATAGTGCTATCAGCATTCATATTGATATTTATTGGGGGCACAGGGGCAGGCAGCAGCATAGTGCTATCAGCATTCATATTGATATTTATTGGGGGCACAGGGGCAGGCAGCAGCATAGTGCTATCAGCATTCATATTGATATTTATTGGGGGCACAGGGGCAGGCAGCAGCATAGTGCTATCAGCATTCATATTGATATTTATTGGGGCACAGGGGCAGGCAGCAGCATAGTGCTATCAGCATTCATATTGATATTTATTGGGGGCACAGGGGCAGGCAGCAGCATAGTGCTATCAGCATTCATATTGATATTTATTGGGGCACAGGGGCAGGCAGCAGCATAGTGCTATCAGCATTCATATTGATATTTATTGGGGGCACAGGGGCAGGCAGCAGCATAGTGCTATCAGCATTCATATTGATATTTATTGGGGGCACAGGGGCAGGCAGCAGCATAGTGCTATCAGCATTCATATTGATATTTATTGGGGGCACAGGGGCAGGCAGCAGCATAGTGCTATCAGCATTCATATTGATATTTATTGGGGCACAGGGGCAGGCAGCAGCATAGTGCTATCAGCATTCATATTGATATTTATTGGGGGCACAGGGGCAGGCAGCAGCATAGTGCTATCAGCATTCATATTGATATTTATTGGGGGCACAGGGGCAGGCAGCAGCATAGTGCTATCAGCATTCATATTGATATTTATTGGGGGCACAGGGGCAGGCAGCAGCATAGTGCTATCAGCATTCATATTGATATTTATTGGGGGCACAGGGGCAGGCAGCAGCATAGTGCTATCAGCATTCATATTGATATTTATTGGGGGCACAGGGGCAGGCAGCAGCATAGCGCTATCAGCATTCATATTGATATTTATTGGGGGCACAGGGGCAGGCAGCAGCATAGTGCTATCAGCATTCATATTGATATTTATTGGGGGCACAGGGGCAGGCAGCAGCATAGTGCTATCAGCATTCATATTGATATTTATTGGGGGCACAGGGGCAGGCAGCAGCATAGTGCTATCAGCATTCATATTGATATTTATTGGGGCACAGGGGCAGGCAGCAGCATAGCGCTATCAGCATTCATATTGATATTTATTGGGGCACAGGGGCAGGCAGCAGCATAGCGCTATCAGCATTCATATTGATATTTATTGGGGGCACAGGGGCAGGCAGCAGCATAGTGCTATCAGCATTCATATTGATATTTATTGGGGGCACAGGGGCAGGCAGCAGCATAGTGCTATCAGCATTCATATTGATATTTATTGGGGGCACAGGGGCAGGCAGCAGCATAGTGCTATCAGCATTCATATTGATATTTATTGGGGCACAGGGGCAGGCAGCAGCATAGTGCTATCAGCATTCATATTGATATTTATTGGGGGCACAGGGGCAGGCAGCAGCATAGTGCTATCAGCATTCATATTGATATTTATTGGGGCACAGGGGCAGGCAGCAGCATAGTGCTATCAGCATTCATATTGATATTTATTGGGGGCACAGGGGCAGGCAGCAGCATAGTGCTATCAGCATTCATATTGATATTTATTGGGGGCACAGGGGCAGGCAGCAGCATAGTGCTATCAGCATTCATATTGATATTTATTGGGGCACAGGGGCAGGCAGCAGCATAGTGCTATCAGCATTCATATTGATATTTATTGGGGCACAGGGGCAGGCAGCAGCATAGCGCTATCAGCATTCATATTGATATTTATTGGGGCACAGGGGCAGGCAGCAGCATAGCGCTATCAGCATTCATATTGATATTTATTGGGGGCACAGGGGCAGGCAGCAGCATAGTGCTATCAGCATTCATATTGATATTTATTGGGGGCACAGGGGCAGGCAGCAGCATAGTGCTATCAGCATTCATATTGATATTTATTGGGGGCACAGGGGCAGGCAGCAGCATAGTGCTATCAGCATTCATATTGATATTTATTGGGGCACAGGGGCAGGCAGCAGCATAGCGCTATCAGCATTCATATTGATATTTATTGGGGGCACAGGGGCAGGCAGCAGCATAGTGCTATCAGCATTCATATTGATATTTATTGGGGGCACAGGGGCAGGCAGCAGCATAGTGCTATCAGCATTCATATTGATATTTATTGGGGCACAGGGGCAGGCAGCAGCATAGTGCTATCAGCATTCATATTGATATTTATTGGGGGCACAGGGGCAGGCAGCAGCATAGCGCTATCAGCATTCATATTGATATTTATTGGGGGCACAGGGGCAGGCAGCAGCATAGCGCTATCAGCATTCATATTGATATTTATTGGGGGCACAGGGGCAGGCAGCAGCATAGCGCTATCAGCATTCATATTGATATTTATTGGGGGCACAGGGGCAGGCAGCAGCATAGTGCTATCAGCATTCATATTGATATTTATTGGGGGCACAGGGGCAGGCAGCAGCATAGTGCTATCAGCATTCATATTGATATTTATTGGGGGCACAGGGGCAGGCAGCAGCATAGTGCTATCAGCATTCATATTGATATTTATTGGGGCACAGGGGCAGGCAGCAGCATAGTGCTATCAGCATTCATATTGATATTTATTGGGGGCACAGGGGCAGGCAGCAGCATAGTGCTATCAGCATTCATATTGATATTTATTGGGGGCACAGGGGCAGGCAGCAGCATAGTGCTATCAGCATTCATATTGATATTTATTGGGGCACAGGGGCAGGCAGCAGCATAGTGCTATCAGCATTCATATTGATATTTATTGGGGGCACAGGGGCAGGCAGCAGCATAGTGCTATCAGCATTCATATTGATATTTATTGGGGGCACAGGGGCAGGCAGCAGCATAGTGCTATCAGCATTCATATTGATATTTATTGGGGGCACAGGGGCAGGCAGCAGCATAGTGCTATCAGCATTCATATTGATATTTATTGGGGGCACAGGGGCAGGCAGCAGCATAGTGCTATCAGCATTCATATTGATATTTATTGGGGCACAGGGGCAGGCAGCAGCATAGTGCTATCAGCATTCATATTGATATTTATTGGGGCACAGGGGCAGGCAGCAGCATAGTGCTATCAGCATTCATATTGATATTTATTGGGGGCACAGGGGCAGGCAGCAGCATAGCGCTATCAGCATTCATATTGATATTTATTGGGGCACAGGGGCAGGCAGCAGCATAGTGCTATCAGCATTCATATTGATATTTATTGGGGGCACAGGGGCAGGCAGCAGCATAGTGCTATCAGCATTCATATTGATATTTATTGGGGCACAGGGGCAGGCAGCAGCATAGTGCTATCAGCATTCATATTGATATTTATTGGGGGCACAGGGGCAGGCAGCAGCATAGTGCTATCAGCATTCATATTGATATTTATTGGGGCACAGGGGCAGGCAGCAGCATAGTGCTATCAGCATTCATATTGATATTTATTGGGGCACAGGGGCAGGCAGCAGCATAGTGCTATCAGCATTCATATTGATATTTATTGGGGGCACAGGGGCAGGCAGCAGCATAGTGCTATCAGCATTCATATTGATATTTATTGGGGGCACAGGGGCAGGCAGCAGCATAGCGCTATCAGCATTCATATTGATATTTATTGGGGGCACAGGGGCAGGCAGCAGCATAGTGCTATCAGCATTCATATTGATATTTATTGGGGGCACAGGGGCAGGCAGCAGCATAGTGCTATCAGCATTCATATTGATATTTATTGGGGCACAGGGGCAGGCAGCAGCATAGTGCTATCAGCATTCATATTGATATTTATTGGGGGCACAGGGGCAGGCAGCAGCATAGTGCTATCAGCATTCATATTGATATTTATTGGGGCACAGGGGCAGGCAGCAGCATAGTGCTATCAGCATTCATATTGATATTTATTGGGGGCACAGGGGCAGGCAGCAGCATAGTGCTATCAGCATTCATATTGATATTTATTGGGGCACAGGGGCAGGCAGCAGCATAGTGCTATCAGCATTCATATTGATATTTATTGGGGGCACAGGGGCAGGCAGCAGCATAGTGCTATCAGCATTCATATTGATATTTATTGGGGGCACAGGGGCAGGCAGCAGCATAGTGCTATCAGCATTCATATTGATATTTATTGGGGGCACAGGGGCAGGCAGCAGCATAGTGCTATCAGCATTCATATTGATATTTATTGGGGGCACAGGGGCAGGCAGCAGCATAGTGCTATCAGCATTCATATTGATATTTATTGGGGCACAGGGGCAGGCAGCAGCATAGTGCTATCAGCATTCATATTGATATTTATTGGGGCACAGGGGCAGGCAGCAGCATAGCGCTATCAGCATTCATATTGATATTTATTGGGGCACAGGGGCAGGCAGCAGCATAGTGCTATCAGCATTCATATTGATATTTATTGGGGGCACAGGGGCAGGCAGCAGCATAGTGCTATCAGCATTCATATTGATATTTATTGGGGGCACAGGGGCAGGCAGCAGCATAGCGCTATCAGCATTCATATTGATATTTATTGGGGGCACAGGGGCAGGCAGCAGCATAGCGCTATCAGCATTCATATTGATATTTATTGGGGGCACAGGGGCAGGCAGCAGCATAGTGCTATCAGCATTCATATTGATATTTATTGGGGCACAGGGGCAGGCAGCAGCATAGTGCTATCAGCATTCATATTGATATTTATTGGGGCACAGGGGCAGGCAGCAGCATAGCGCTATCAGCATTCATATTGATATTTATTGGGCACAGGGGCAGGCAGCAGCATAGCGCTATCAGCATTCATATTGATATTTATTGGGGGCACAGGGGCAGGCAGCAGCATAGCGCTATCAGCATTCATATTGATATTTATTGGGGGCACAGGGGCAGGCAGCAGCATAGTGCTATCAGCATTCATATTGATATTTATTGGGGGCACAGGGGCAGGCAGCAGCATAGTGCTATCAGCATTCATATTGATATTTATTGGGGGCACAGGGGCAGGCAGCAGCATAGCGCTATCAGCATTCATATTGATATTTATTGGGGCACAGGGGCAGGCAGCAGCATAGTGCTATCAGCATTCATATTGATATTTATTGGGGGCACAGGGGCAGGCAGCAGCATAGTGCTATCAGCATTCATATTGATATTTATTGGGGGCACAGGGGCAGGCAGCAGCATAGTGCTATCAGCATTCATATTGATATTTATTGGGGCACAGGGGCAGGCAGCAGCATAGCGCTATCAGCATTCATATTGATATTTATTGGGGGCACAGGGGCAGGCAGCAGCATAGCGCTATCAGCATTCATATTGATATTTATTGGGGGCACAGGGGCAGGCAGCAGCATAGCGCTATCAGCATTCATATTGATATTTATTGGGGGCACAGGGGCAGGCAGCAGCATAGCGCTATCAGCATTCATATTGATATTTATTGGGGGCACAGGGGCAGGCAGCAGCATAGCGCTATCAGCATTCATATTGATATTTATTGGGGGCACAGGGGCAGGCAGCAGCATAGTGCTATCAGCATTCATATTGATATTTATTGGGGGCACAGGGGCAGGCAGCAGCATAGCGCTATCAGCATTCATATTGATATTTATTGGGGGCACAGGGGCAGGCAGCAGCATAGTGCTATCAGCATTCATATTGATATTTATTGGGGGCACAGGGGCAGGCAGCAGCATAGCGCTATCAGCATTCATATTGATATTTATTGGGGCACAGGGGCAGGCAGCAGCATAGCGCTATCAGCATTCATATTGATATTTATTGGGGGCACAGGGGCAGGCAGCAGCATAGCGCTATCAGCATTGATATTGATTGGGGGCACAGGGGCAGGCAGCAGCATAGCGCTATCAGCATTCATATTGATATTTATTGGGGGCACAGGGGCAGGCAGCAGCATAGTGCTATCAGCATTCATATTGATATATATTGGGGGCACAGGGGCAGGCAGCAGCATAGTGCTATCAGCATTCATATTGATATTTATTGGGGGCACAGGGGCAGGCAGCAGCATAGTGCTATCAGCATTCATATTGATATTTATTGGGGGCACAGGGGCAGGCAGCAGCATAGTGCTATCAGCATTCATATTGATATTTATTGGGGGCACAGGGGCAGGCAGCAGCATAGTGCTATCAGCATTCATATTGATATTTATTGGGGGCACAGGGGCAGGCAGCAGCATAGTGCTATCAGCATTCATATTGATATTTATTGGGGGCACAGGGGCAGGCAGCAGCATAGTGCTATCAGCATTCATATTGATATTTATTGGGGGCACAGGGGCAGGCAGCAGCACAGTGCTATCAGCATTCATATTGATATTTATTGGGGGCACAGGGGCAGGCAGCAGCATAGTGCTATCAGCATTCATATTGATATTTATTGGGGGCACAGGGGCAGGCAGCAGCATAGTGCTATCAGCATTCATATTGATATTTATTGGGCACAGGGGCAGGCAGCAGCATAGCGCTATCAGCATTCATATTGGTATTTATTGGGCACAGGGGCAGGCAGCAGCATAGTGCTATCAGCATTCATATTGATATTTATTGGGGGCACAGGGGCAGGCAGCAGCATAGTGCTATCAGCATTCATATTGGTATTTATTGGGGGCACAGGGCCAGGCAGCAGCATAGTGCTATCAGCATTCATATTGATATTTATTGGGGGCACAGGGGCAGGCAGCAGCATAGTGCTATCAGCATTCATATTGGTATTTATTGGGGGCACAGGGTCAGGCAGCAGCATAGTGCTATCAGCATTCATATTGATATTTATTGGGGGCACAGGGGCAGGCAGCAGCATAGTGCTATCAGCATTCATATTGATATTTATTGGGGGCACAGGGGCAGGCAGCAGCATAGTGCTATCAGCATTCATATTGATATTTATTGGGGGCACAGGGGCAGGCAGCAGCATAGTGCTATCAGCATTCATATTGATATATATTGGGGGCACAGGGGCAGGCAGCAGCATAGTGCTATCAGCATTCATATTGGTATTTATTGGGCACAGGGGCAGGCAGCAGCATAGTGCTATCAGCATTCATATTGATATTTATTGGGCACAGGGGCAGGCAGCAGCATAGCGCTATCAGCATTCATATTGATATTTATTGGGGGCACAGGGGCAGGCAGCAGCACAGTGCTATCAGCATTCATATTGATATTTATTGGGGGCACACGGGCAGGCAGCAGCATACTGCTATCAGCATTCATATTGATATTTATTGGGGGCACAGGGGCAGGCAGCAGCATAGTGCTATCAGCATTCATATTGGTATTTATTGGGCACAGGGGCAGGCAGCAGCATAGCGCTATCAGCATTCATATTGATATTTATTGGGCACAGGGGCAGGCAGCAGCATAGCGCTATCAGCATTCATATTGATATTTATTGGGGGCACAGGGGCAGGCAGCAGCATAGTGCTATCAGCATTCATATTGATATTTATTGGGGCACAGGGGCAGGCAGCAGCATAGCGCTATCAGCATTCATATTGATATTTATTGGGCACAGGGGCAGGCAGCAGCATAGCGCTATCAGCATTCATATTGATATTTATTGGGGGCACAGGGGCAGGCAGCAGCATAGTGCTATCAGCATTCATATTGATATTTATTGGGGGCACAGGGGCAGGCAGCAGCATAGTGCTATCAGCATTCATATTGGTATTTATTGGGCACAGGGGCAGGCAGCAGCATAGCGCTATCAGCATTTATATTGATATTTATTGGGGGCACAGGGGCAGGCAGCAGCATAGCGCTATCAGCATTCATATTGATATTTATTGGGGGCACAGGGGCAGGCAGCAGCATAGTGCTATCAGCATTCATATTGATATTTATTGGGGGCACAGGGGCAGGCAGCAGCATAGTGCTATCAGCATTCATATTGGTATTTATTGGGCACAGGGGCAGGCAGCAGCATCATTCATATTGGTATTTATTGTGCACAGGGGCAGGCAGCAGCATAGCGCTATCAGCATTCATATTGATATTTATTGGGCACAGGGGCAGGCAGCAGCATAGCGCTATCAGCATTCATATTGATATTTATTGGGGGCACAGGGGCAGGCAGCAGCATAGTGCTATCAGCATTCATATTGATATTTATTGGGGGCACAGGGGCAGGCAGCAGCATAGTGCTATCAGCATTCATATTGATATTTATTGGGGGCACAGGGGCAGGCAGCAGCATAGCGCTATCAGCATTCATATTGATATTTATTGGGGGCACAGGGGCAGGCAGCAGCACAGCGCTATCAGCATTCATATTGATATTACAAGCAATATTTGACCTTACTAGTATAAAAAGGCAGAATATCACCAATTACTAGGTTTCAATAACTCAATCTTCCCCTTTCCCCCTAGTTGGTGGGATTGGTCCCAGGTTATACCACAGCTACAATACCAGGAATACCACACAACTCTGCAGATATAGCATAAAAGACACCTTTACTACAACATATACAAATCCTTTCAATATCAGAGACGTATTAGTATACATCCACCACGTAACCGCCTATAGTCTAACAATATAGATAGACGATGAGCAGCCTTAGCATGTATGGTGGTCCCACTTCCTCCATCTAAGGCCTGACAGGAAGCCGCCCCAGTGGCTAGGTGTATTACCCCTGCCTCGCCCAATTCATCGTACCTGTGATGTAGGCACAGGAAGGGGCAGGATCGTGACTATGGAACCACATGGCAGTGTGATGTTACTCACTCAACCATGTGTCCCCAGCACTGAGTCTCAGCCCTGTAACATGCCCCAAGGGTAATTAGTTCACAACTGACCCCTTGGCAATGCAATGGCGCATGAGGGTGGACTTTGTCTTCGACAGCTTTTGCTATTCTTTGCTATGTCTCTCAGGCCTCAGGCAAAAGCAAAATAAAGGCGTCTAATAGTCAACTGACTAATTGTAAATAAATGCCACAAGGGGGCCCACTGAGGCTTTATCGCTCAAGGGCCCACAAGAACCTGGAGCTGGCCCTGAGAGTGACCACAGCATCTGAGGTTAGTCAGAGGCTCCGTCCGACCTTCACGGCTGTCTGGGGCCTTGTGAAGACTGGGGTTTCCATAGTAAACTGCATATTAAACCCTTCCTGCGACAGGGCTCAACAGAATATACAGAAAATCCCCACAGACTGCAACAGCCATACTATTGAAGTCTATAGCATTACTAACCAAATATTTAAGTCCCCTGGAAGGACAGTTAAATATATATTTGTGGTCGGGGCTACATGACACGTAACCGTCTACCTGCCTAACTAACTAAGCGGCTTGAGTTGTGCCATAACCGCTGCGTAGAAGGAATGCCTAAAAGGGGGCATACCCTGCAAGGTGTTTATGAAAAAGAAAGGCGGGTTGGGAGGGTATGCAGCACCGTTGACACGCCCAAGGGAGGCGCCTGCCTGGTATAAATGCGCTACTGACACCCCTCCCACCACAAATACAGGCCAATAAATCGGCCTTCAAACATATTATTTTGATTTTATTTTTTGTAATATTTTTACATTCAAATCCTCCCTTTCCGAATACATGTAAGAATAAACATAATTGGTATTGCGGCGTCCGAAAATATCCAACTTAGGCAACCCCTGTAAATGCCCTAAAATAACAAATGGATGCGCACCTGTTCTATCCCGTTTCATTCGAGCTGCTGATGTCATCTTCTTGGCTGCAGCGGTGATGTTCCATATACAGAGGTCACCGCTGCAGTCAATTGATGAAACTTGTGCCCCCCCCTCCAAAAAAAAACTGTCTCTACGAATGAGAACCCACAAAATGCAGCACTAAAATCAGAAGGCCACTCACCGTCAGCCTGCCCTGCATATCTGTAGGTGACGCCAGCAAATGTCCATTCTGCATCCAGCGCTGCTGGGAAACAGGGACTCCGAAAAACCTGTTTCTCCTGAGCTGAAAGTCAACGACACATGTCCAGTGTTAAGATTAGATGACAGTCAAAATGTGCCGTTTTCGGAGCCAAAACTAGAAGTGGATTCAGAGGCAATGAGAACTTATCATTTTCCGTCCGAATGAATTGAATTTTAGCTTTGGATCCTAAAAACGTCGGTTTTGTCTCCGGCTTGGTTCCGTCAGATGATTACCTGCAGACACAGACGCTCCGAGCACAGCTAGACGAGCCGCCTTCAGACCAAGCCCCAGGTAACTGCACAATACAAGACCAAAGGTTGTATTATCCCCTCAGTCTCCTCTATACATACATAGGAGCGCGGGTCTCTCACCTGCGGGTGTACAGGCGATATGTGCTGTTAAACAACTCAAAGGACGTCAGAAAGTCTCCAGGACTCTGATCCAATGTGGCCTGAAAAGAGGAAACCCAAAATGGCCATGAGGCTTTCTCCACAATGTTCCAGCCAGCAAAGGAAGGACTCACCTTAGCCAAGGGCAAGAAGGTTATCTGTGTGGAGCCTCCCCCCAAATCCAAGGTCCCGACGCTGCGATCTCCATGTAATCGACCTGGAAAAAGTATAGTGTGTACACGGCCGATACCGGACCCCGAGCTAAGAAGCCAAACTAATCCCCCCGACTACACCACAGGCATTCCCTCCCCCACACATCCCCAAATGTACCTGAGCCACAGTGCACCCCCCCAAACCTACCTCTGAGCTGCGAAACACATGTACACCCCTGAATGTCCCCCCGGGGCCACGAGGACACACATACACCCCTAAATGTACCCCCGGGGTAAGATGACACACATACACCCCTGAATGTCCCCCCGGGGTAAGATGACACACATACACCCCTGAATGTACCCCCGGGCCACGAGGACACACATACACCCCTGAATGTACCCCCGGAGCCACGATGACACACATACACCCCTGAATGTACCCCTGGAGCCACGATGACACACATACACCCCTGAATGTACCCCCGGAGCCACGATGATACACATACACCCCTGAATGTCCCCCCGGGGTAAGATGACACACATACACCCCTGAATGTACCCCCGGAGCCACGATGACACACATACACCCCTGAATGTACCCCCGGAGCCACGATGACACACATACACCCCTGAATGTACCCCCGGAGCCACGATGACACACATACACCCCTGAATGTACCCCCGGGGTAAGATGACACACATACACCCCTGAATGTACCCCGGGGTCAAGATGACACACATACACCCTGAATGTACCCCGGGGTAAGATGACACACATACACCCCTGAATGTACCCCCGGGTAAGATGACACACATACACCCCTGAATGTACCCCGAGTAAGATGACACACATACACCCTGAATGTCCCCGGGGTAAGATGACACACATACACCCTGAATGTCCCCCGGGCTAAGATGACACACATACACCCCTGAATGTCCCCCGGGTAAGATGACACACATACACCCCTGAATGTACCCCCGGGTCAGATGACACACATACACCCCTGAATGTACCCCGGGGTAAGATGACACCATACACCCCTGAATGTCCCCCGGGGTAAGATGACACACATACACCCCTGAATGTCCCCCGGGATAAGATGACACACATACACCCCTGAATGTACCCCGGGGTAAGATGACACACATACACCCCTGAATGTACCCCTGGGTAAGATGACACACATACACCCCTGAATGTACCCCCGGGATCACAGATGACACACATACACCCCTGAATGTCCCCCGGGGTAAGATGACACACATACACCCCTGAATGTACCCCGGGGTAAGATGACACACATACACCCCTGAATGTACCCCGGGGTAAGATGACACACATACACCCCTGAATGTACCCCCGGGATAAGATGACACACATACACCCCTGAATGTACCCCCGGCTATGATGACACACATACACCCCTGAATGTACCCCTGGGGTAAGATGACACACATACACCCCTGAATGTCCCCCCGGGGCCACAATGACACACATACACCCCTGAATGTCCCCCGGGGTAAGATGACACACATACACCCCTGAATGTACCCCGGGGTAAGATGACACACATACACCCCTGAATGTACCCCGGGGTAAGATGACACACATACACCCCTGAATGTACCCCGGGGTAAGATGACACACATACACCTCTGAATGTACCTCCGGGTAAGATGACACACATACACCCTGAATGTACCCCGGGGTAAGATGACACACATACACCCCTGAATGTCCCCGGGGTAAGATGACACACATACACCCCTGAATGTCCCCCGGGATAAGATGACACACATACACCCCTGAATGTACCCCGGGGTAAGATGACACACATACACCCCTGAATGTACCCCCGGGGTAAGATGACACACATACACCCCTGAATGTCCCCCGAGGTAAGATGACACACATACACCCTGAATGTCCCCCGGGATAAGATGACACACATACACCCCTGAATGTACCCCGGGGTAAGATGACACACATACACCCCTGAATGTCCCCCGGGGTAAGATGACACACATACACCCCTGAATGTACCCCGGGGTAAGATGACACACATACACCCCTGAATGTACCCCGGGGTACGATGACACACATACACCTCTGAATGTCCCCCGGGTAAGATGACACACATACACCCTTGAATGTCCCCCGGGGTAAGATGACACACATACACCCCTGAATGTCCCCCGGGTAAGATGACACACATACACCCCTGAATGTACCCCGGGATAAGATGACACACATACACCCCTGAATGTACCCCCGGTGTAAGATGACACACATACACCCCTGAATGTACCCCGGGGTAAGATGACACACATACACCCCTGAATGTACCCCGGGGTAAGATGACACACATACACCCCTGAATGTACCCCGGGGTAAGATGACACACATACACCCCTGAATGTACCCCCGGGTAAGATGACACACATACACCCCTGAATGTACCCCGGGTAAGATGACACACATACACCCTGAATGTACCCCGGGTAAGATGACACACATACACCCCTGAATGTACCTCCGGGGTAAGATGACACACATACACCCCTGAATGTACCCCGGGGTAAGATGACACACATACACCCCTGAATGTACCCCCGGGGTAAGATGACACACATACACCCCTGAATGTACCCCGGGTAAGATGACACACATACACCCCTGAATGTACCCCGGGGTAAGATGACACACATACACCCCTGAATGTACCCCGGGGTAAGATGACACACATACACCCCTGAATGTACCCCGGGGTAAGATGACACACATACACCCTGAATGTACCCCGGGTAGATGACACACATACACCCCTGAATGTACCCCGGGTAAGATGACACACATACACCCCTGAATGTACCCCGGGGTAAGATGACACACATACACCCCTGAATGTACCCCGGGGTAAGATGACACACATACACTCCTGAATGTCCCCCGGGTAAGATGACACACATACACCCCTGAATGTACCCCCCGGGGTAAGATGACACACATACACCCCTGAATGTACCCCCCGGGGTAAGATGACACACATACACCCCTGAATGTACCCCCGGGGTAAGATGACACACATACACCCCTGAATGTCCCCCCGGGGTAAGATGACACACATACACCCCTGAATGTACCCCGGGGTAAGATGACACACATACACCCCTGAATGTCCCCCGGGGTAAGATGACACACATACACCCCTGAATGTCCCCCGGGGTAAGATGACACACATACACCCCTGAATGTACCCCGGGGTAAGATGACACACATACACCCCTGAATGTCCCCCGGGGTAAGATGACACACATACACCCCTGAATGTACCCCGGGGTAAGATGACACACATACACCCCTGAATGTACCCCCGGGGTAAGATGACACACATACACCCCTGAATGTACCCCCGGGGTAAGAGGACACACATACACCCCTGAATGTACCCCCGGGGTAACATGACACACATACACCCCTGAATGTACCCCCGGGGCCATAATGACACACATACACCCCTGAATGTCCCCACGGGGTAAGATGACACACATACACCCCTGAATGTACCCCCGGGGCCAGAATGACACACATACACCCCTGAATTTCCCCCCGGGATAAGATGACACACATACACCCCTGAATGTACCCCCGGGGCCAGAATGACACACATACACCCCTGAATGTACCCCCGAGGCCACGATGACACATACACCCCTGAATGTCTTCCTGGGGTAAGATGACACACATACACCCCTGAATGTACCCCCGGGGTAAGATGACCCATATACACCTCTGAATGTCCCCCCGGGGTAAGATGACACAAATACACCCCTGAATGTACCCCCGGGGTAAGATGACACACATACACCCCTGAATGTACCCCCGGGGTAAGATGACACACATACACCTCTGAATGTATCCCCGGGGTAAGATGACACACATACACCCCTGAATGTCCCCCGGGATAAGATGACACACATACACCCCTGAATGTCCCCCCGGGATAAGATGACACACATACACCCCTGAATGTACCCCCGGGGTAAGATGACACACATACACCCCTGAATGTACCCCGGGGTAAGATGACACACATACACCCCTGAATGTCCCCGGGGTAAGATGACACACATACACCCTGAATGTACCCCGGGGTAAGATGACACACATACACCCCTGAATGTACCCCGGGGTAAGATGACACACATACACCCTGAATGTACCCCGGGGTAAGATGACACACATACACCCCTGAATGTCCCCGGGTAAGATGACACACATACACCCCTGAATGTACCCCGGGGTAAGATGACACACATACACCCCTGAATGTCCCCCGGGGTAAGATGACACACATACACCCTGAATGTACCCCAGGGTAAGATGACACACATACACCCCTGAATGTCCCCGGGTAAGATGACACACATACACCCCTGAATGTCCCCCGGGTAAGATGACACACATACACCCCTGAATGTCCCCCGGGTAAGATGACACACATACACCCCTGAATGTCCCCCGGGCTAAGATGACACACATACACCCCTGAATGTCCCCGGGGTAAGATGACACACATACACCCTGAATGTCCCCCGGGGTAAGATGACACACATACACCCCTGAATGTACCCCGGGTATGATGACACACATACACCCCTGAATGTACCCTCGGGGTAAGATGACACACATACACCCCTGAATGTACCCCCGGGGGTAAGATGACACAAATACACCCCTGAATGTACCCCAGGGGTAAGCTGACACACATACACCCCTGAATGTACCCCGGGGTAAGATGACACACATACACCCCTGAATGTACCCCGGGGTAAGATGACACACATACACCCCTGAATGTACCCCGAGGTAAGATGACACACATACACCCCTGAATGTCCCCCAGGGTAAGATGACACACATACACCCCTGAATGTCCCCCCGGGGTAAGATGACACACATACACCCCTGAATGTCCCCCCGGGGTAACATGACACACATACACCCCTGAATGTACCCCCGGGGCCATGATGACACACATACACCCCTGAATGTCCCCACGGGGTAAGATGACACATGTACACCCCTGAATGTCCCCCCGGGGTAAGATGACACACATACACCCCTGAATGTACCCCCGGGGCCACAATGACACACATACACCCCTGAATGTCCCCCCGGGGTAAGATGACACACATACACCCCGGAATGTACCCCCGGGATAAGATGACACACATAAACCCCTGAATGTACCCCCGGGATAAGATGACACACATACACCCCTGAATGTCCCCCTGGGGTAAGATGACACACATACACCCCTGAATGTCCCCCTGGGGTAAGATGACACACATACACCCCTGAATGTACCCCCGGGGTAACATGACACACATACACCCCTAAATGTCCCCCCGGTGTAAGATGACACACATACACCCCTGAATGTCCCCCCAGGTTAAGATGACACACATACACCCCTGAATGTCCCCCCGGGGCCGCGATGACACACATACACCCCTGAATGTCCCCCCGGGGTAAGATGACACACATACACCCCTGAATGTACCCCAGTTGTAAGATGACACACATACACCCCTGAATGTCCCCCCGGGGTAAGATGACACACATACACCCCTGAATGTACCCCCGGGGTAAGATGACACACATACATCCCTGAATGTACCCCCGGGATAAGATGACACACATAAACCCCTGAATGTACCCCCGGGATAAGATGACACACATACACCCCTGAATGTACCCCCGGCTATAGATGACACACATACACCCCTGAATGTACCCCTGGGGTAAGATGACACACATACACCCCTGAATGTCCCCCCGGGGCCACAATGACACACATACACCCCTAAATGTACCCCCGGGGTAAGATGACACACATACACCCCTGAATGTACCTCCGGGGTAAAATGACACACATACACCCCTGAATGTACCCCCGGGGTAAGATGACACAAATACACCCCTGAATGTACCCCCGGGGTAAGATGACACAAATACACCTCTGAATGTACCTCCGGGGTAAAATGACACACATACACCCCTGAATGTATCCCCGGGGTAAGATGACACCCATACACCCCTGAATGTCTCCCCGGGGTAAGATGACACAAATACACCCCTGAATGTACCCCCGGGGTAAGATGACACAAATACACCTCTGAATGTACCTCCGGGGTAAAATGACACACATACACCCCTGAATGTACCCCCGGGGTAAGATGACACCCATACACCCCTGAATGTCCCCCCGGGGTAAGATGACACACATACACCCCTGAATGTCCCCCCGGGATAAGATGACACACATACACCCCTGAATGTACCCCCGGGGTAAGATGACACACATACACCCCTGAATGTATCCCCGGGGTAAGATGACACCCATACACCCCCTGAATGTCCCCCGGGGTAAGATGACACACATACACCCCTGAATGTACCCCGGGATAAGATGACACACATACACCCCTGAATGTCCCCCGGGGTAAGATGACACACATACACCCCTGAATGTACCCCCGGGGTAAGATGACACACATACACCCCTGAATGTACCCCCGGGGTAAGATGACACACATACACCCCTGAATGTCCCCCGGGGTAAGATGACACACATACACCCCTGAATGTACCCCCGGGGTAAGATGACACACATACACCCCTGAATGTCCCCCCGGGGTAAGATGACACACATACACCCCTGAATGTCCCCCCGGGGTAAGATGACACACATACACCCCTGAATGTACCCCCGGGTTAAGATGACACACATACACCCCTGAATGTACCCCCGGGGTAAGATGACACACATACACCCCTTAATGTCCCCCCGGGGTAAGATGACACACATACACCCCTGAATGTCCCCCCGGGGTAAGATGACACACATACACCCCTTAATGTCCCCCCGGGGTAAGATGACACACATACACCCCTGAATGTACCCCCGGGTAAGATGACACACATACACCCCTGAATGTCCCCCGGGTAAGATGACACACATACACCCCTGAATGTACCCCCGGGTAAGATGACACACATACACCCCTGAATGTACCCCGGGTAAGATGACACACATACACCCCTGAATGTACCCCCGGGTAAGATGACACACATACACCCCTGAATGTACCCCGGGTAAGATGACACACATACACCCCTGAATGTACCCCCGGGTAAGATGACACACATACACCCCTGAATGTACCCCGGGTAAGATGACACACATACACCCCTGAATGTACCCCCGGGTAAGATGACACACATACACCCCTGAATGTACCCCCGGGTAAGATGACACACATACACCCCTGAATGTCCCCCGGGTAAGATGACACACATACACCCCTGAATGTCCCCCGGGTAAGATGACACACATACACCCCTGAATGTACCCCCGGGTAAGATGACACACATACACCCCTGAATGTCCCCCGGGTAAGATGACACACATACACCCCTGAATGTCCCCCGGGTAAGATGACACACATACACCCCTGAATGTACCCCGGGTAAGATGACACACATACACCCCTGAATGTACCCCGGGGTAAGATGACACACATACACCCTGAATGTACCCCCGGGTAAGATGACACACATACACCCCTGAATGTACCCCGGGTAAGATGACACACATACACCCCTGAATGTACCCCGGGTAAGATGACACACATACACCCCTGAATGTCCCCCGGGGTAAGATGACACACATACACCCCTGAATGTACCCCGGGTAAGATGACACACATACACCCCTGAATGTCCCCCGGGTAAGATGACACACATACACCCCTGAATGTCCCCCGGGTAAGATGACACACATACACCCCTGAATGTCCCCCGGGGTAAGATGACACACATACACCCCTGAATGTCCCCCGGGGTAAGATGACACACATACACCCCTGAATGTCCCCCGGGTAAGATGACACACATACACCCCTGAATGTCCCCCGGGTAAGATGACACACATACACCCCTGAATGTACCCCGGGTAAGATGACACACATACACCCCTGAATGTACCCCCGGGTAAGATGACACACATACACCCCTGAATGTACCCCCGGGTAAGATGACACACATACACCCCTGAATGTACCCCCGGGTAAGATGACACACATACACCCTGAATGTCCCCCGGGGTAAGATGACACACATACACCCCTGAATGTACCCCCGGGTAAGATGACACACATACACCCCTGAATGTACCCCGGGTAAGATGACACACATACACTCCCTGAATGTCCCCCGGGTAAGATGACACACATACACCCCTGAATGTACCCCCAGGGTAAGATGACACACATACACCCCTGAATGTCCCCGGGTAAGATGACACATACACCCCTGAATGTACCCCCGGGTAAGATGACACACATACACCCCTGAATGTACCCCTGGGTAAGATGACACACATACACCCCTGAATGTACCCCCGGGTAAGATGACACACATACACCCCTGAATGTCCCCCGGGTAAGATGACACACATACACCCCTGAATGTACCCCCGGGTAAGATGACACACATACACCCCTGAATGTACCCCCGGGTCCACGATGACACACATACACCCCTGAATGTACCCCCGGGTCCACGATGACACACATACACCCCTGAATGTACCCCCGGGGTAAGATGACACACATACACCCCTGAATGTACCCCGGGTAAGATGACACATATACTCCCTGAATGTACCCCCGGGTAAGATGACACACATACACCCCTGAATGTACCCCTGGGTAAGATGACACACATACACCCCTGAATGTACCCCCGGGTAAGATGACACACATACACCCCTGAATGTACCCCCGGGCAAGATGACACACATACACCCCTGAATGTACCCCCGGGTAAGATGACACACATACACCCCTGAATGTCCCCTGGGTAAGATGACACACATACACCCCTGAATGTACCCCGGGGTAAGATGACACACATACACCCCTGAATGTACCCCGGGTAAGATGACACACATACACCCCTGAATGTACCCCCGGGTAAGATGACACACATACACCCTGAATGTACCCCGGGGTAAGATGACACACATACACCCCTGAATGTCCCCCGGGTAAGATGACACACATACACTCCTGAATGTACCCCGGGTAAGATGACACACATACACCCCTGAATGTACCCCGGGATAAGATGACACACATACACCCCTGAATGTACCCCCGGGTAAGATGACACACATACACCCCTGAATGTCCCCCGGGGTAAGATGACACACATACACCCTGAATGTCCCCTGGGTAAGATGACACACATACACCCCTGAATGTACCCCCGGGGTAAGATGACACACATACACCCCTGAATGTACCCCCGGGTAAGATGACACACATACACCCCTGAATGTACCCCCGGGTAAGATGACACACATACACCCCTGAATGTCCCCCGGGTAAGATGACACACATACACCCCTGAATGTACCCCGGGTAAGATGACACACATACACCCCTGAATGTACCCCCGGGGTAAGATGACACACATACACCCCTGAATGTCCCCCGGGGTAAGATGACACACATACACCCCTGAATGTACCCCGGGTAAGATGACACACATACACCCCTGAATGTACCCCGGGTAAGATGACACACATACACCCCTGAATGTACCCCAGGGTAAGATGACACACATACACCCCTGAATGTCCCCGGGTAAGATGACACACATACCCCTGAATGTACCCCAGGGTAAGATGACACACATACACCCCTGAATGTCCCCCGGGTAAGATGACACATACACCCTGAATGTACCCCCGGGGTAAGATGACACACATACACCCCTGAATGGCCCCCCGGGGTAAGATGACACACATACACCCCTGAATGTACCCCCGGGGCCATGATGATACACATATACCCCTGAATGTACCCCCGGGGTAAGATGACACACATACACCCCTGAATGTCCCCCCAGGGTAAGATGACACACATACACCCCTGAATGTACCCCCGGGGTAAGATGACACACATACACCCCTGAATGTCCCCCCAGGGTAAGATTACACATTTCTCCCACTTTATCCATGAGATAGAAAGCTCGCCTTCGAGACTACAACTCCAGATTTATGATAACTGCATTCCTCCAACCCACCACCAGCCACATGCATCCCCATCTGTACCCCCAGGCTAGGACACATGCATCCCCATCTTTATCCCCAGGCTAGGACACATGCATCCCCATCTTTATCCCCAGGCTAGGACACATGCATCCCCATCTTTATCCCCAGGCTAGGACACATGCATCCCCATCTGTATCCCCAGGCTAGGACACATGCTTCCCCATCTTTATCCCCAGGCTAGGACACATGCATCCCCATCTTTATCCCCAGACTAGGACACATGCATCCCCATCTGTATCCCCAGGCTAGGACACATGCCTCCCCATCTGTATCCCCAATCTAGGACACATGCATCCCCATCTGTATCCCCAGGCTAGGACACATGCATCACCATCTGTATCCCCAGGCTAGGACACATGCATCCCCATCTGTATCCCCATGCTAGGACACATGTATCCCCATCTGTATCCCCAGGCTAGGACACATGTATCCCCATCTGTATTACCAGGCTAGGACACTTGTATCCCCATCTGTATCCCCAGGCTAGGACACATGCATCCCCATCTGTATCCCCAGGCTAGGACACTTGCATCCCCATCTGTATCCCCAGGCTAGGACACATGCATCCCCATCTTTATCCCCAGGCTAGGACACATGCATCCCCATCTTTATCCCCAGACTAGGACACATGCATCCCCATCTGTATCCCCAGGCTAGGACACATGCCTCCCCATCTGTATCCCCAATCTAGGACACATGCATCCCCATCTGTATCCCCAGGCTAGGACACATGCATCACCATCTGTATCCCCAGGCTAGGACACATGCATCCCCATCTGTATCCCCATGCTAGGACACATGTATCCCCATCTGTATCCCCAGGCTAGGACACATGCATCCCCATCTCTATCCCCATGCTAGGACACATGTATCCCCATCTGTATTACCAGGCTAGGACACTTGTATCCCCATCTGTATCCCCAGGCTAGGACACATGCATCCCCATCTGTATCCCCAGGCTAGGACACTTGCATCCCCATCTGTATCCCCAGGCTAGGACACATGCATCCCCATCTGTATCCCCAGGCTAGGACACATGTATCCCCATCTGTATCCCCATGCTAGGACACATGTATCCCCATCTGTATCCCCAGGCTAGGACACATGTATCCCCATCTGTATCCCCAGGCTAGGACACATGCATCCCCATATGTATCCCCAGGCTAGGACACATGCATCCCCATCTGTATCCCCAGGCTAGGACACTTGTATCCCCATCTGTATCCCCAGGCTAGGACACTTGCATCCCCACTATAGGTAAGGCTCAGATACCTGTCAGAAAGTTCACCGTGATCCAGGCCAAGATTCCTGTAGAAAGAAATTAAAGTATCAGATACCAAAAGGGCCCCATGGAGCAGGTAGAGAGGGCAGAGCGATGTTCTGCAGATCTCTAGAGAGGTCAGAGGTGTAATAATCTGCAGAATATATCACTGTGTGTCTGTCAGGAGGTAGAGAGGTCAGAGCGATGTTCTGCAGATCTCTAGAGAGGTCAGAGGTGTAATAATCTGCAGGATATATCACTATGTATCAGGAGGTAGAGAGGACAGAGCGATGTTCTGCAGATCTCTAGAGAGGTCAGAGGTGTAATAATCTGCAGGATATATCACTATGTATCAGGAGGTAGAGAGGACAGAGCGATGTTCTGCAGATCTCTAGAGAGGTCAGAGGTGTAATAATCTGCAGGATATATCACTATGTATCAGGAGGTAGAGAGGACAGAGCGATGTTCTGCAGATCTCTAGAGAGGTCAGAGGTGTAATAATCTGCAGGATATATCACTATGTATCAGGAGGTAGAGAGGACAGAGCGATGTTCTGCAGATCTCTAGAGAGGTCAAAGGTGTAATAATCTGCAGAATATATCACTGTGTATCAGGAGGTAGAGAGGACAGAGCGATGTTCTGCAGATCTCTAGAGAGGTCAGAGGTGTAATAATCTGCAGAATATATCACTGTGTATCAGGAGGTAGAGAGGACAGAGCGATGTTCTGCAGATCTCTAGAGAGGTCAGAGGTGTAATAATCTGCAGGATATATCACTATGTATCAGGAGGTAGAGAGGACAGAGCGATGTTCTGCAGATCTCTAGAGAGGTCAGAGGTGTAATAATCTGCAGGATATATCACTGTGTATCAGGAGGTAGAGTGGACAGAGCGATGTTCTGCAGATCTCTAGAGAGGTCAGAGGTGTAATAGTCTGCAGGATATATCACTGTGTGTCTGTCAGGAGGTAGAGAGGTCAGAGCGATGTTCTGCAGATCTCAATAGAGAGGTCAGAGGTGTAATAGTCTGCAGGATATATCACTAGGTATCTGGAGGTTGCGTTGTTCTGCAGAGCGGTTTAATCTCACCCTCGTCGGTTCCCTCCATGATGCTGACGCTGTTTTCTGGGACCAGAAATGGAGATGAACTGAAGACTTTCCGCACCTGAAAGAAAGAAGCCAGATTCGTCCATCAGTCCCAGGTCCGATGTGTGTGCCGCGGCGGACGGAGGAGGGCGGGGGGGTTACCAACAGGGTCCGGCTGTGTGCCGCGGCGGACGGAGGAGGGCGGGGGGGTTACCAACAGGGTCCGGCTGTGTGCCGCGGCGGACGGAGGAGGCGGGGTTACCAACAGGGTCGGCTGTGTGCCGCGGCGGACGGAGGAGGCGGGGGTTACCAACAGGGTCCGGCTGTGTGCAGCGGCGGACGGAGGAGGGCGGGGGTTACCAGCAGGGGTCCGGCTGTGTGCCGCGGCGGACGGAGGAGGGCGGGGGGGTTACCAACAGGGTCCGGCTGTGTGCCGCGGCGGACGGAGGAGGGCGGGGGGGTTACCAACAGGGTCCGGCTGTGTGCCGCGGCGGACGGAGGAGGGCGGGGGGGTTACCAACAGGGTCCGGCTGTGTGCCGCGGCGGACGGAGGAGGGCGGGGGGGTTACCAACAGGGTCCGGCTGTCTTCAGCATTCGTATCTACGTCCATTACTACAGTTCATTCATTTTCCAATTTTGCCGTAAAAAATTTGACTGTCTGTGATTTTTGAATAAATTGTCAATAAAAAATAAAAATTTTGACTGGCAAAAGGCGCAGGGGGCTGCCATCCACAAACAGCCGCACAGAGAGCGCCGCCAAACCAGTGCAAGGGCCCTAATACCCCTAATCAGATGAAATGCAGGGCCACAAGAGGTCAGTACTGAGAAGGTGGGTAAACATGCTGCTCCTGCAGGGCCAAACTAAACGTTAGGGCCACAGAGGGACGCCTGATTAATGAGGCAATGTGAGACTGTGGCCTCAGGTTCCAACCCTGCACACATCTGTGATTTGGGGGATTGGGAATCCTCAGTATCTGCTCTTATTCTGTATATATATACACTGCACAGTACCACTTCTCCTGTGCTGTATACTGGGTGTAATCCTCAGTATCTGCTCTTATTCTGTATATATATACACTGCACAGTACCACTTCTCCTGTGCTGTATACTGGGTGTAATCCTCAGTATCTGCTCTTATTCTGTATATATATATACACTGCACAGTACCACTTCTCCTGTCCTGTATATTGGGTGTAATCCTCAGTATCTGCTCTTATTCTGTATATATATACACTGCACAGTACCACTTCTCTGTCCTGTATATTGGGTGTAATCCTCAGTATCTGCTCTTATTCTGTATATATATACACTGCACAGTACCACTTCTCCTGCTGCATACTGGGTGTAATCCTCAGTATCTGCTCTTATTCTGTATATATACACTGCACAGTACCACTTCTCCTGTCCTGTATGCTGGAGTGTAATCCTCAGTATCTGCTCTTATTCTGTATATATATACACTGCACAGTACCACTTCTCCTGTCCTGTATACTGGGTGTAATCCTCAGTATCTGCTCTTATTCTGTATATATACACTGCACAGTACCACTTCTCTTCCTGTATACCGGGTGTAATCCTCAGTATCTGCTCTTATTCTGTATATATATACACTGCACAGTACCACTTCTCCTGTCCTGTATGCTGGGTGTAATCCTCAGTATCTGCTCTTATTCTGTATATATACACTGCACAGTACCACTTCTCCCTGTATACTGGGTGTAATCCTCAGTATCTGCTCTTATTCTGTATATGTACACTGCACGAGTACCACTTCTCCTGTCCTGTATACTGGGTGTAATCCTCAGTATCTGCTCTTATTCTGATATATATATACACTGCACAAGTACCACTGCTCCTGTCCTGTATACTGGGTGTGATCCTCAGTATCTGCTCTTATTCTGTATATATATACACTGCACAGTACCACT
>CM065599.1:2545451-2561423 GCA_033119425.1 Bufotes viridis | reverse complement strand
TCTCTCTGTACTGTATATATGTGTATGCTCTCTGTACTGTATATATGTGTATGCTCTCTGTACTGTATATATGTGTATGCTCTCTGTACTGTATATATGTGTATGCTCTCTGTACTGTATATGTGTGTATGCTCTCTGTACTGTATATATGTGTGTATGCTCTCTGTACTGTATATATGTGTATGCTCTCTGTACTGTATATGTGTGTATGCTCTCTGTACTGTATATATGTGTGTATGCTCTCTGTACTGTATATATGTGTATGCTCTCTGTACTGTATATATGTGTATGCTCTCTGTACTGTATATATGTGTATGCTCTCTGTACTGTATATATGTGTATGCTCTCTGTACTGTATATATGTGTATGCTCTCTGTACTGTATATATGTGTATGCTCTCTGTACTGTATATGTGTGTATGCTCTCTGTACTGTATATATGTGTATGCTCTCTGTACTGTATATATGTGTATGCTCTCTGTACTGTATATATGTGTATGCTCTCTGTACTGTATATGTGTGTATGCTCTCTGTACTGTATATATGTGTATGCTCTCTGTACTGTATATATGTGTATGCTCTCTGTACTGTATATGTGTGTATGCTCTCTGTACTGTATATATATATGTGTGTATGCTCTCTGTACTGTATATATGTGTGTATGCTCTCTGTACTGTATATATGTGTATGCTCTCTGTACTGTATATATGTGTATGCTCTCTGTACTGTATATATGTGTGTATGCTCTCTGTACTGTATATATGTGTATGCTCTCTGTACTGTATATATGTGTATGCTCTCTGTACTGTATATATGTGTATGCTCTCTGTACTGTATATGTGTGTATGCTCTCTGTACTGTATATGTGTGTATGCTCTCTGTACTGTATATGTGTGTATGCTCTCTGTACTGTATATATATGTGTATGCTCTCTGTACTGTATATATGTGTATGCTCTCTGTACTGTATATGTGTATGCTCTCTGTACTGTATATATGTATGTGTGCTCTCTGTACTGTATATATGTGTGTGCTCTGTACTGTATATATGTGTATGCTCTCTGTACTGTATATGTGTATGCTCTCTGTACTGTATATATATATGTGTGCTCTCTGTACTGTATATGTGTATGCTCTCTGTACTGTATATATGTGTGTGCTCTCTGTACTGTATATATGTGTGTGTATGCTCTCTGTACTGTATATATGTGTGTGCTCTCTGTACTGTATATATGTGTATGCTCTCTGTACTGTATATATGTGTATGCTCTCTGTACTGTATATGTGTGTGCTCTCTGTACTGTATATATGTGTGTGCTCTCTGTACTGTACATGTGTATGCTCTCTGTACTGTATATGTGTGTGCTCTCTGTACTGTATATATATATGTGTGCTCTGTACTGTATATGTGTGTATGCTCTCTGTACTGTATATGTGTGTATGCTCTCTGTACTGTATATATGTGTATGCTCTCTGTACTGTATATATGTGTGTATGCTCTCTGTACTGTATATATGTGTATGCTCTCTGTACTGTATATATGTGTATGCTCTCTGTACTGTATATATGTGTGTATGCTCTCTGTACTGTATATGTGTGTATGCTCTCTGTACTGTATATGTGTGTATGCTCTCTGTACTGTATATGTGTGTATGCTCTCTGTACTGTATATGTGTGTATGCTCTCTGTACTGTATATGTGTGTGTGCTCTCTGTACTGTATATGTGTGTATGCTCTCTGTACTGTATATGTGTGTATGCTCTCTGTACTGTATATATGTGTATGCTCTCTGTACTGTATATATATGTGTATGCTCTCTGTACTGTATATATGTGTATGCTCTCTGTACTGTATATATGTGTATGCTCTCTGTACTGTATATATGTGTATGCTCTCTGTACTGTATATATGTGTGTATGCTCTCTGTACTGTATATATGTGTATGCTCTCTGTACTGTATATATGTATATGCTCTCTGTACTGTATATGTGTATGCTCTCTGTACTGTATATATGTATATGCTCTCTGTACTGTATATGTGTATGCTCTCTGTACTGTATATGTGTATGCTCTCTGTACTGTATATGTGTGTATGCTCTCTGTACTGTATATATATGTGTGTATGCTCTCTGTACTGTATATGTGTATGCTCTCTGTACTGTATATGTGTATGCTCTCTGTACTGTATATGTGTATGCTCTCTGTACTGTATATATATGTGTGTGCTCTCTGTACTGTATATGTGTATGCTCTCTGTACTGTATATATATATGTGTGCTCTCTGTACTGTATATATGTGTATGCTCTCTGTACTGTATATGTGTGTGTATGCTCTCTGTACTGTATATATATGTGTATGCTCTCTGTACTGTATATGTGTGTATGCTCTCTGTACTGTATATGTGTATGCTCTCTGTACTGTATATATGTGTATGCTCTCTGTACTGTATATATATGTGTATGCTCTCTGTACTGTATATATGTGTATGCTCTCTGTACTGTATATATATGTGTATGCTCTCTGTACTGTATATGTGTGTGTATGCTCTCTGTACTGTATATATGTGTATGCTCTCTGTACTGTATATATGTGTATGCTCTCTGTACTGTATATGTGTGTATGCTCTCTGTACTGTATATATGTATGCTCTCTGTACTGTATATATGTGTATGCTCTCTGTACTGTATATATGTGTATGCTCTCTGTACTGTATATATGTGTGTATGCTCTCTGTACTGTATATGTGTGTATGCTCTCTGTACTGTATATGTGTGTATGCTCTCTGTACTGTATATGTGTGTGTGCTCTCTGTACTGTATATATGTGTGTATGCTCTCTGTACTGTATATATATGTGTGTACTCTCTGTACTGTATATATGTGTGTGCTCTCTGTACTGTATATATGTGTGTGCTCTCTGTACTGTATATATATGTGTGTATGCTCTCTGTACTGTATATGTGTGTGTGCTCTCTGTACTGTATATGTGTGTGTGCTCTCTGTACTGTACATGTGTATGCTCTCTGTACTGTATATATGTGTGTGTGCTCTCTGTACTGTATATATATGTGTGTGTGCTCTCTGTACTGTATATGTGTATGCTCTCTGTACTGTATATGTGTATATGCTCTCTGTACTGTATATATGTGTATGCTCTCTGTACTGTATATGTGTGTATGCTCTCTGTACTGTATATATATGTGTGTGTGCTCTCTGTACTGTATATGTGTATGCTCTCTGTACTGTATATATGTGTATGCTCTCTGTACTGTATGTGTGTATGTTCTGTACTGTATGTGTGTATGCTCTCTGTACTGTATATGTGTGTATGCTCTCTGTACTGTATATATGTGTATGCTCTCTGTACTGTATATATGTGTGTATGCTCTCTGTACTGTATATATGTGTATGCTCTCTGTACTGTATATATGTGTATGCTCTCTGTACTGTATATGTGTATGCTCTCTGTACTGTATATATGTGTATGCTCTCTGTACTGTATATATATGTGTGTATGCTCTCTGTACTGTATATGTGTGTATGCTCTCTGTACTGTATATGTGTATGCTCTCTGTACTGTATATGTGTGTGCTCTCTGTACTGTATATATGTGTGTGCTCTCTGTACTGTATATATATGTGTATGCTCTCTGTACTGTATATATGTGTATGCTCTCTGTACTGTATATGTGTATGCTCTCTGTACTGTATATATATGTGTATGCTCTCTGTACTGTATATGTGTGTATGCTCTCTGTACTGTATATGTGTATGCTCTCTGTACTGTATATGTGTATGCTCTCTGTACTGTACTCTTTTTCTTTGAACTGTACAACCCTAACCCTAACCCTCTACACATCACCTATAAAACAATCAAAATCACGGACACTGAAAAAAGTGTTGTATTTTCATGGTCTGTCTGGGAACTTATGGACAGTTGGGAACCCTGCTCCTATCGCCCGGGCCAGAAAGTGTGTCCATCGTCTGCTCGGCACACAGTGTGACACCGCACTCCCAAGGAAGACCACAAGTGCCACATAAAGCAGTAAATCCTCCACTCCACACTCGTAGCTACTTCTCCACCCCCCACCTAACGCAACTGCCCGAATGTGTGCACAGATTGATGCGATTTCTACCTCCAAGAGCAGAGCCTCCGCCTGATGTTCAGGAAGCAGTCTAAGACCTGCGGTTGCTTTCAGTACCAGAGGTGTTTTCTTCCAGTGAGTGGCAGGAATATCATCCTGTGCCAAGCGGAGCAATGAGCGGACAGACTCTGCGCCCTAAGGGAGTGACAGGAAGCACGAATATTAATTTATAACTTCAGTGGTGGAAATGCCCTCAACTGTGTAAGAATGTGTGACCGCCAACAATATCAGCACAGTCACCTACTGAAATACTCTGTGCTACAGGGAGACCAATAACACACTGATTTATCAAAGCAGTAACAATTTCTTGTTCTATTCCAATTTACAGAGATCTTCCCATAAATACTAAACACTACACCCCACCTGTCACTAAACCTGCAGAATAACAGTCACCTGTACTATACACTACAGCCCATCACACCCCATCTATCACTACACCTCCAGAATAACAGTCACCTGTACTATACACTACAGCCCATCACACCCATATATCATTACATCTCCAGAATACCAGTCACCTGTACTATACACTACAGACCATCACACCCCACCTGTCACTAAACCTCCAGAATAACAGTCACCTGTACTATATACTACAGCCCATCACACCCATCTATTACTACACCTCCAGAATACCAGTCACCTGTACTGTAATGGACTGTAGTACATTATACCCCTCTATCACTACAGCTCCGAAATACCAGTCACCTGTACTATACACTACAGCCCATCACACCCATATATCATTACACCTCCAGAATACCAGTCACCTGTACTATACACTACAGCCCACCACACCCATCTATCACTACACCTCCAGAATACCAGTCACTGTACTATACACTACAGTCCATCACACCCATCTATCACTACACCTCCAGAATACCAGTCACCTGTACTATACACTACAGCCCATCACACCCATCTATCACTACACCTCCAGAATACCAGTCACCTGTACTATACACTACAGCCCATCACACCCATCTATCACTACACCTCCAGAATACCAGTCACCTGTACTATACACTACAGCCCATCACACCCATCTATCACTACACCTCCAGAATACCAGTCACCTGTACTATACACTACAGCCCATCACACCCATCTATCACTACACCTCCAGAATACCAGTCACCTGTACTATACACTACAGCCCATCACACCCATCTATCACTACACCTCCAGAATACCAGTCACCTGTACTATACACTACAGCCCATCACACCCATCTATCACTACACCTCCAGAATACCAGTCACCTGTACTATACACTACAGCCCATCACACCCATCTATCACTACACCTCCAGAATACCAGTCACCTGTACTATACACTACAGCCCATCACACCCATCTATCACTACACCTCCAGAATACCAGTCACCTGTACTATACACTACAGCCCATCACACCCATCTATCACTACACCTCCAGAATACCAGTCACCTGTACTATACACTACAGCCCATCACACCCATCTATCACTACACCTCCAGAATACCAGTCACCTGTACTATACACTACAGCCCATCACACCCATCTATCACTACACCTCCAGAATACCAGTCACCTGTACTATACACTACAGCCCATCACACCCATCTATCACTACACCTCCAGAATACCAGTCACCTGTACTATACACTACAGCCCATCACACCCATCTATCACTACACCTCCAGAATACCAGTCACCTGTACTATACACTACAGCCCATCACACCCATCTATCACTACACCTCCAGAATACCAGTCACCTGTACTATACACTACAGCCCATCACACCCATCTATCACTACACCTCCAGAATACCAGTCACCTGTACTATACACTACAGCCCATCACACCCATCTATCACTACACCTCCAGAATACCAGTCACCTGTACTATACACTACAGCCCATCACACCCATCTATCACTACACCTCCAGAATACCAGTCACCTGTACTATACACTACAGCCCATCACACCCATCTATCACTACACCTCCAGAATACCAGTCACCTGTACTATACACTACAGCCCATCACACCCATCTATCACTACACCTCCAGAATACCAGTCACCTGTACTATACACTACAGCCCATCACACCCATCTATCACTACACCTCCAGAATACCAGTCACCTGTACTATACACTACAGCCCATCACACCCATCTATCACTACACCTCCAGAATACCAGTCACCTGTACTATACACTACAGCCCATCACACCCATCTATCACTACACCTCCAGAATACCAGTCACCTGTACTATACACTACAGCCCATCACACCCATCTATCACTACACCTCCAGAATACCAGTCACCTGTACTATACACTACAGCCCATCACACCCATCTATCACTACACCTCCAGAATACCAGTCACCTGTACTATACACTACAGCCCATCACACCCATCTATCACTACACCTCCAGAATACCAGTCACCTGTACTATACACTACAGCCCATCACACCCATCTATCACTACACCTCCAGAATACCAGTCACCTGTACTATACACTACAGCCCATCACACCCATCTATCACTACACCTCCAGAATACCAGTCACCTGTACTATACACTACAGCCCATCACACCCATCTATCACTACACCTCCAGAATACCAGTCACCTGTACTATACACTACAGCCCATCACACCCATCTATCACTACACCTCCAGAATACCAGTCACCTGTACTATACACTACAGCCCATCACACCCATCTATCACTACACCTCCAGAATACCAGTCACCTGTACTATACACTACAGCCCATCACACCCATCTATCACTACACCTCCAGAATACCAGTCACCTGTACTATACACTACAGCCCATCACACCCATCTATCACTACACCTCCAGAATACCAGTCACCTGTACTATACACTACAGCCCATCACACCCATCTATCACTACACCTCCAGAATACCAGTCACCTGTACTATACACTACAGCCCATCACACCCATCTATCACTACACCTCCAGAATACCAGTCACCTGTACTATACACTACAGCCCATCACACCCATCTATCACTACACCTCCAGAATACCAGTCACCTGTACTATACACTACAGCCCATCACACCCATCTATCACTACACCTCCAGAATACCAGTCACCTGTACTATACACTACAGCCCATCACACCCATCTATCACTACACCTCCAGAATACCAGTCACCTGTACTATACACTACAGCCCATCACACCCATCTATCACTACACCTCCAGAATACCAGTCACCTGTACTATACACTACAGCCCATCACACCCATCTATCACTACACCTCCAGAATACCAGTCACCTGTACTATACACTACAGCCCATCACACCCATCTATCACTACACCTCCAGAATACCAGTCACCTGTACTATACACTACAGCCCATCACACCCATCTATCACTACACCTCCAGAATACCAGTCACCTGTACTATACACTACAGCCCATCACACCCATCTATCACTACACCTCCAGAATACCAGTCACCTGTACTATACACTACAGCCCATCACACCCATCTATCACTACACCTCCAGAATACCAGTCACCTGTACTATACACTACAGCCCATCACACCCATCTATCACTACACCTCCAGAATACCAGTCACCTGTACTATACACTACAGCCCATCACACCCATCTATCACTACACCTCCAGAATACCAGTCACCTGTACTATACACTACAGCCCATCACACCCATCTATCACTACACCTCCAGAATACCAGTCACCTGTACTATACACTACAGCCCATCACACCCATCTATCACTACACCTCCAGAATACCAGTCACCTGTACTATACACTACAGCCCATCACACCCATCTATCACTACACCTCCAGAATACCAGTCACCTGTACTATACACTACAGCCCATCACACCCATCTATCACTACACCTCCAGAATACCAGTGACCTGTACTGTACTATACACTACAGCACATCACACCCACCTGTCACTAAACCTGCAGAATACCAGTCACCTGTACTATACACTACAGTCCATCACACCCATCTATTACTACACCTCCAGAATACCAGTCACCTGTACTATACACTACAGCACATCACACCCACCTGTCACTAAACCTGCAGAATACCAGTCACTGTACTATACACTACAGCCCATCACACCCATCTATCACTACACCTCCAGAATACCAGTCACCTGTACTATACACTACAGCCCATCACACCCATCTATCACTACACCTCCAGAATACCAGTCACCTGTACTATACACTACAGCCCATCACACCCATCTATCACTACACATCCAGAATACCATTCACCTGTTCTATACACTATAGCCCATCACACCCATCTATCACTACACCTCCAGAATACCAGTCATCTGTATAATACACTATAGCCCATCACACCCATCTATCATTACACCTCCAGAATACCAGTCACCTGTACTATACAGTACAACCCATCACACCCATCTATCACTACACCTCCAGAATACCAGTCACCTGTATAATACACTACAGCCCATCACACCCATCTATCACTACACCTCCAGAATACCTGTCACCTATACTATACACTACAGCCCACGACACCCATCTATCACTACACCTCCAGAATACCTGTCACCTGTACTCATACACTGACAGTCCATCATACTCCATCTATCACTACACCTCCAGAATACCAGTCAGATCTAGCTACTATATACTACAGCCCATCACACCCATCTATCACTACACCTCCAGAATATCAGTCCACCAGTTCTAGTAGACCTAAAACATGGAGCACACAAGGATGATAACATAGCACAGGCATCAGGAGGATGTATGGAGGCAGCACTTACCTGCATCACTTTGATGGAACTTGTAGATGTGGATACGTGTCCCAGTGCTGCCTGCATCAAACACTATACCATACATTGTATGACGGGATATGCTGGGCACTGCCAGTATAGGCTGACGAGGACTTAACATCACAGGAGCAACTGAATCACTGAACAGTCACCAGGCAATACAGGCACCAAGAAGTAACAGCAGCAGCCAGCAACGAGGCTCATCGTCTCCCAGAATCTTGAAACCTGTATAAAATAAGACGGGAATGGCTTATATAGGGACTTGCTTTGAGCAAAGGACCACAACACATGATATCAGAAAAAATACAAATATGCATTAGGAGAGCATAAAACCAACATACATTAGATGGAACAGATGAATCAGAATAAACTTTCAATAAGCGGCTCACATTACATAAGGGGAAAATACACACATTACGGCTCGTCACACCTCTGTACCACAGCCTCTTCACAAAATCAGTCACTTGTACAATACACTACAGCCCATCACACCCATCTGTCACTACACCTCCAGAATACCAGTTATCTTTACTATACACTAGAGCCCATCACACACCTCTATAACTACACCTTCAGAATACCAGTCACCTGTACTATACACTACAGTTCATTACATCCCTCTGTCACTACATCTCCAGGATACCAGTCACTTGTACTATACACTACAGTCCATCACACCCATCTATCACTACACCTCCAGGATACCAGTGACCTGTACTATACACTAGAGCCCATCACACCCCACCTGTCACTACACCTTCAGAATACCAGTCACCTGTATTATACGCTACAGCCCATCACACCCATCTGTCACTACACCTTCAGAATATCACTTACCTGTATTATACACTACAGTCCATCACACCCATCTATCGCTACACCTCCAGAATACCAGTGACCTGTATTATACACTACAGCCGATCACACCCATCTGTCACTACACCTCCAAAATACCAGTCACCTATACTATATACTAGAGCCCATCACACACCTCTATAACTAAACCTTCAGAATACCAGTCACCTGTACTATACACTACAGTTCATTACATCCCTCTGTCACTACACCTCCAGGATACCAGTCACTTGTATTATACACTACAGTCCATCACACCCCACCTGTCACTACACCTCCAGAATACCAGTCACCTGTATTATACGCTACAGCCCATCACACCCATCTGTCACTACACCTCCAGAATACCAGTCACCTGTATTATACACTACAGTCCATCACACCCCACCTGTCACTACACCTCCAGAATACCAGTCACCTGTACTATACACTACAGCCCATCACACCCATCTATCACTACACCTCCAGAATACCAGTCACCTGTACTATACACTACAGCCCATCACACCCATCTATCACTACACCTCCAGAATACCAGTCACCTGTACTATACACTACAGCCCATCACACCCATCTATCACTACACCTCCAGAATACCAGTCACCTGTACTATACACTACAGCCCATCACACCCATCTATCACTACACCTCCAGAATACCAGTCACCTGTACTATACACTACAGCCCATCACACCCATCTATCACTACACCTCCAGAATACCAGTCACCTGTACTATACACTACAGCCCATCACACCCATCTATCACTACACCTCCAGAATACCAGTCACCTGTACTATACACTACAGCCCATCACACCCATCTATCACTACACCTCCAGAATACCAGTCACCTGTACTATACACTACAGCCCATCACACCCATCTATCACTACACCTCCAGAATACCAGTCACCTGTACTATACACTACAGCCCATCACACCCATCTATCACTACACCTCCAGAATACCAGTCACCTGTACTATACACTACAGCCCATCACACCCATCTATCACTACACCTCCAGAATTCTAGTCACCTGTACTATACACTACAGCCCATCACACCCCTCTATCACTACACCTCCAGAATACCAGTCACCTGTACTATACACTACAGCCCATCACACCCATCTATCACTACACCTCCAGAATACCAGTCACCTGTACTATACACTACAGCCCATCACACCCATCTATTATTACACCTCCAGAATACCAGTGACCTGTACTATACACTACAGCCCATCACACCCATCTTTTACTACACCTCCAGAATACCAGTGACCTCTACTATACACTACAGCCTGTCACTCCCATCTATCACTACACATCCAGAATACCAGTCACCTGTACTATACACTACTGCCCATCACACCCATCTTTTACTACACCTCCAGAATAACAGTCACCTGTACTATATACTACAGCCCATCACACCCATCTATCACTACACCTCCAGAATACCAGTCACCTTTACTATACACTGTAGCCCATCACACCCATCTATCACTACACCTCCAGAATACCAGTCACCTGTACTATACACTACAGCCCATCATACCCATATATCACTACACCTCCAGAATAACAGTCACTGTACTATACACTACAGCCCATAACACCCATCTATCACTACACCTCCAGAATACCAGTCACCTGTATTATACGCTACAGTCCATCACACCCATCTATCACTACACCTCCAGAATACCAGTCACCAATAATATACACTACAGCCCACGACACCCATCTATCACTACACCTCCAGAATACCAGTCGCCTGTACTATACACTACAGCCCATCACACCCATCTATCACTACATCTCCAGAATACCAGTCACCTGTACTATACAATACAGCCCATCACACCCATCTATCACTACATCTCCAGAATACCAGTCACCTGTACTATACACTACAGCCCATCACACCCATCTATCACTACACCTCCAGAATACCAGTCACCTGTACTATACACTACAGCCCATCACACCCATCTATCACTACACCTCCAGAATACCAGTCACCTGTACTATACAATACAGCCCATCACACCCATCTATCACTACACCTCCAGAATACCAGTCACCTGTACTATACACTACAGCCCATCACACCCATCTATCACTACACCTCCAGAATACCAGTCACCTGTACTATACACTACAGCCCATCACACCCATCTATCACTACACCTCCAGAATACCAGTCACCTGTACTATACAATACAGTTCATTACATCCCTCTGTCACTACACCTCCAGAATACCAGTCACCCATACTATACACTATTGCCCATCACACCCATCTATCACGACATCTCCAGAATACCAGTGACCTGTAATATACACTGTAGCCAATCACACCCATCTATCACTACACCTCCAGAATACCAGTCATCTGTACCATACACTACAGCCCATCACACCCATCTATCACTACATCTCCAGAATACCAGTCACCTGTACTATACACTACAGCCCATCACACCCATCTATCACTACATCTCCAGAATACCAGTCACCTGTACTATACACTATTGCCCATCACACCCATCTATCACTACACCTCCAGAATACCAGTGACCTCTACCATACAATACAGCCCATCACACCCATCTATCACTGCACATCCAGAATAACAGTCACCTGTACTATACATTACAGTCCATCACACCCATATATCACTACACCTCCACAATATTAGTCACCTGTACTATACACTACAGTCCGTCACAACCATCTATCACTACACCTCCACAATATTAGTCACCTGTACTATACACTACAGTCCGTCACAACCATCTGTCACTACATCTCTAGAATACCAGTCAGCCTGTACTATACACTACAGCCCATCACACCCATCTATTACTACACCTCCAGAATACCAGTCACCTGTACTATACACTGCAGCCCATCACACCCATCTATCACTAGACCTCCAGAATAACAGTCACCTGTACTATATACTACAGCCCATCACACCCATCTACCACTACTCCTCCAGAATACAATTCACCTGTACTATACACTACAGCCCATCACACCCATCTTTCACTACACCTCCAGAATACCAGTCACCTGTACTATATACTACAGCTCATCATACCCATCTATCACTACACCTACAGAATACAATTCACCTGTACTATACACTACAGCCCATCACACCCATCTATCACTACACCTCCAGAATACCAGTCACCTGTACTATACACTACAACCCATCACACCCATCTATCACTACACTTCCAGAATACCAGTCACCTGTACTATACACTGTAGTCCATTAAAACCCCTCTATCACTACATCTCCAGAATACCAGTCACCTGTACTATACACTACAGCCCATCACACCCCTTTATCACTACACCTCCAGAATACCAGTCATCTGTACTATGCACTACAGTTCATTACATCCCTCTGTCACTACACCTCCAGAATACCAGTCACCCATATTATACGCTATTGCCCATCACATAGTACAAGTCTGTACTATACACTGTAGCCCATTACATCCCTCTGTCACTACACCTCCAGAATACCAGTCACCCATACTATACACTATTGCCCATCACACCCATCTATCACTACACCTCCAGAATACCTGTCACCTATACTATACACTACAGCCCATTACATCCATCTGTCATTAAACCTCCAGAATACCAGTCACCTGTATTATACACTACAGCCCATCACAGCCCTCTATCACTACACCTCCAGAATACTAGTCACCTGTATTATACACTACAGCCCATCACACCCCTCTATCACTACACCTCCAGAATACCAGTCACCTGTACTATACACTACAGCCCATCATACCCATCTATCACTACACCTCCAGAATACCAGTCACCTGTACTATACACTACAGCCCATCACACCCATCTATCACTACACCTCCGGAATACCAGTCACCTGTACTATACACTAGAGCCCATCACACCCATCTATCACTACACCTCCAGAATACCAGTCACCTGTGTAATGCAGTGTCACTCTTTGGATTCGCTTTCTGCTCTGATGGTTACCTGATATTTTCCCAGGATCCTGGAATCTTCTGGTCTCATAGGTTGCAAGCTTAATTACATAGCGGTGTAAGGATTAAAGTGCAAGTTGAGTCACCTGACCTCTTAAAGAGCAAGCAGTTCAAATATACACTACTCACAAAAAGTTAGGGATATTTGGCTTTCGGGTGAAAATGATGGAAAATGGAAAAAGTTCTGGCTCCAGTGTTATTATATTCTTAAAGTCAGACTTTTAAGTAGAAGCAGCAATGGTGATTTTCTCATCTCAGACAATTTACTGAAACAGAAGCCAACCCCAGTGCTGGGTATACCGCCACAAAATGTCAGCGTCTCAGGAAGTTGTCCTGTGGTCCTAAGCATCAATTCCAGCCTGACAACGACGTCTCCTGCTGTTCACATGTCCTCTGAGGCATGACATCGCACTCCTCTTGAAGGGCGGACGTCAGGTCATTGAGGTTCTGTGGTACAGAGTTACGAGCCTCTACACGGCGACTCAGCTGATCCCATAGGTTTTCATTGAGATTCAGGTTGGAGAAAGTGCAGGCTTCTCCATGTGAGGTCCCCCAGTCTCCAGCAGCCGCTCCATGTGAGGTCCCCCGGTCTCCAGCAGCCGCTCCATGTGAGGTCCCCCAGTCTCCAGCGGCCGCTCCATGTGAGGTCCCCCAGTCTCCAGCAGCCGCTCCATGTGAGGTCCCCCGGTCTCCAGCGGCCGCTCCATGTGAGGTCCCCCAGTCTCCAGCAGCCGCTCCATGTGAGGTCCCCCAGTCTCCAGCGGCCGCTCCATGTGAGGTCCCCCAGTCTCCAGCGGCCGCTCCATGTGAGGTCCCCCGGTCTCCAGCAGCCGCTCCATGTGAGGGCCCCCAGTCTCCAGCAGCCGTTCCCTAAAGATGTGACCTCGATGAGCTGGAGAATTGTCCTCCATGAAGATGACATTAGGCCGGTGCTGTTCCTGCAGAGACACCATGACCGGATTACTGATGTTCTTCGGGTAGTCTGGGTTGTCACTGGACCATTCACAGTGTAGGGCAGTTCTGTACTGACGAGACACCACTGCCCACACTGTAACACCGCCACCACCAAAGGCTCGTCTGGTCTGGAGCAGTGGAAGATGCAGAGCGCTCTCCTAGACGTCTCCAACATCGTTGGCCGCCATCATTTCTGCTCAGTGTGAACAGAACTGAGGCCCACTGGTCCCTTATCCAGCGTAGATGACAAGACGATGACGCCTGTGCCTGGTGGTGCAGTCTGGTACCTTGCAGGTCGTCTAGCACACAGACCACGCTGAAGTAAACAGTTTCCAATGGTCTGACCTGACACCTGGGTGTCTCTCACCTCCCTCACATGAAGATGCTGGTAAAGTTCTGTTTCATATTGGACGATATATAACCTGCAGGAGATGGTGGGATGATTGACCGTTGCACTTAGGTCTGCCCATATGTGAGTGCTCTGCACACTAGGGAGCGATACCAACGGGCACAGACCACAGAACAGCTGGAGGAGTGAGTATGCCACGGGCTGTGCCTGCCAGGAAGGCTGAGATACCACAATTCTGTCATTTTGGTTCTGTCTTCTGGGTTCTGAATGGAAGTGTTTTTGATTCATAAGATGGACTAAAGTAGCGCCTAAAAGAATGTGTCACTAAATACATTAAAATCAATGGAGCCATGTGCTGTCTATGCAGAAGCCAGACGTGACTGACTGATGTGTGAATAGCCTCAGTGTACTCACCACGTGTGATGATACAAGCAGCAGGCTACAGGCCTGAGAGTGGCCATCTTACTGTCAGGAGGCTCCATGACACCTGATGTGAAGACATGAAAAAAGGGATTAATCACATTTGAGCTCCACATGAGCCGCTCGTGCCAGGACCCTCACCTCCCAGGCACACAGAGGCGGGAGGACACAAGGGCAGACCTGTAAATAATTCATTACCAGCAGTGGTCGGTGCAAAGGTCCCAAAGACACCAACCACCTCTGCACACACTGCCCAGGTGATAATAGAGAGGGGAAGACGGGGGTCTGCTCCCCAGTCACAATGGAAGTGACCACTGCAAAAATAGACTGCACAGATCTGCTCATCCCGAGATCTCACCA